>JAZDUA010000209.1:2567500-2622086 GCA_038098605.1 Gryllus longicercus | reverse complement strand
CAGATGGAAAGCTCAGAAATCATCTAGGCTGCGTGGTGCAGAGATGGTGAGATACCTGGTTGGAAAAACTGCGCTAGCCGACGGTCGGTCGGCGCCGGATCTCGCCATCCAACGGGGGAAGATCACTGCAACGTCCCGATAAAAACAAGCACTACACTTACGGGAATAATGACGTTATCAGTAGACGCGCCCGAATCATCCGTAAAAATCAATCACATTTCCCGACGTTTAAAAAGTAGGTGCTCGCATTGTCTCTAACCTTCGCCATTTTCGAAATTTCAGAGTTCAACGAAAATGACACCTGCAGGGCAAGAAATCGACTGGTCTCCCGACATGTGCGGTAGTGTAGTGGATATACTCGTAAGTGTAAGAGAGTAGGGGTAGAAGAGGGCAAGAAAGGAAATATAGCAAGCGGTCTGTGGCCTGATTGTGAGGATATAGCCTGGTGATTATCGGAGAAACCACGAAAAACATCCGAAAAAATGCACTACACTTACAGTACTAATTACCTTAGTAGTTGACGCACTATGAGTCACTATCAAGCAATGGTCCGACCTCGAACTCCAGTCTGCTGACCTCTGACCGTAGTGCCCTGGTGAACCACTCACTGCGCCGCGTCGCCGGCCGCAAAGGCCAGCGCCGCTGCGGCGGGGGGCAATTGGCAGCGCGAACAGTTGGCGCGCGCGCCGTCCGCACGTGCGCACGCGTCGCGTCACGCGAGGAGCGCCGCGCGTGGCGGCGAATGAGAAGAGCTCGACGTCCAGGCAATTACCTCTGCGCCGCACTCGCTCCGCATCCCGATGCTGCTGCTGCTGCTGCTGCTTTTGCGCTCGCGACGACGCGGACGAATCCCGCTTTACAGCGACGCTTTTTTTTAGGCGGGTTGTTTGCGAAGTGAAAAGAAGATCGTTTTCTGGGAAAGCTCTACGATTCGGGAAGAATGTGAGAAGAAATGATACGGCCGAAAAAGAGAGATTTTCCGTTTGTGGGGAAGAAGGGCGGTCGTGTTTTTCACAGTACACTTTGTGGCTTCCTTTACGTTCTCTTGATTTTTTAAAAGAAAAATACATTTTGATTATCAAAATACGAGCTATACATTTTCATCGTGTGGGGGAAGTGCGCTATATAAAGATTATTAAAAATCATTAACACGATGGAGTTTGAAAGTGAAAGAATTTAGTAATATTAAAAGCAAATTTTGAAAATCAGGGCTTTACGTTTTCACCCCAACATATTGGAACTAGAAACAGAAGTATGTTATGTACGCCGCTTGTGCCTAAATATTCTTCACTGAGTGGTTTGCCAAGTATAAATAAGCGCCAGTGAGTTTGTCCTCGAACGCAAGCTGTTTGTTTCAATGTCGTGATGTCAAGAGCGTTCGCGGCGGCGCCAGAACAGAGCAGCTTCTGATCCCTGAAGTCTCCTCTTGAGGCGTTCTCGCCACTCCGTGATCTCCTGGAGCCCCTCTCTCCCTCTCTTCTGAAGCCTCTAGTGCAGATCTCGAAGCGTCGAGCGCCATTCGCTTCTCTGTTGACTTGGATGTGGGCGAAGTAATTTGAAATTCGTTACCCTTCAGAGTAATCCTTAAAATGCGAAGTCTCGAAAAGGTTTGTTTGAGGCTCCGTGTGATGTTCAAGACAATGAAATGAAACATTGAAGTAAGAAGAATGTTGCGTATCCACTGAAATCTGTTTAAGTTAACAAAATATATTTTTATTTTAAGTTTTCTTTTCATATTTTGGGTAAAATAAACATTCCCAATACTTGTTTCAGGATGCGTCTCGTAGATTCTCAGAAAGTGCGCTTTACCGCATAAACGACTCTACCTCTGTTCCCGTCACCTCAACCCCCAAACTATTCGTCTCCTCCTCCTGTTCCCCACCCTCCTCCACATCCGCCTTCTCCATCTCCTCCACCGCCTTCTCTGTCTCCTCCGCCTTCATCTACTCCGCTTCCACTTTCTCCTCCTTCTCCTCCTTTGCCTCCTCCTTCTTTGCTTCCTCTTCTGTCTATTCCTTCTTCGCCTTCTTCATCTCCTTCGCCTCCTCCACTTTTTCCTCCTCCCCCGCCTTCATCTCCGCTTCCTCCTCCTCCGTCTGATCCTCCTCCTCTGCCTGTTCCTCCTCCTCTGCCTGTTCTTCCTCTGCATATTCCTCCTCCTTCGCCTTCAAATTCTCCTCTTCCATCTCCTCCTCCTCTTCCTCTTCCTTCTATTCCTCCGTGTCCCACCTCCACCTCCTTATCTCTCGCATTCTCCTTCTCCGCCATCTCCCACTACTACACCCGCCTGCTATCACGCGTTATTGTACTTATACTATTACGTGACAATGAAATTTCAGCATGTTCATGTAGACTTTTGTTATGCTCTGTGCTGTTTCATAACCCTTTTCGTATTGCCAAAATCGCTTTTCTCTGATCATTACAAAACGACGGACGGCAATTTCGAGAAAAGAGACTTAAGAATTGCCACGTCGGTAACAGCAACCTTCTGTCAAGCATCCGAAGACATTTGAATCCCTCTGTACATCGGCTCCCCCCCCCCCGAGCGATGGCTGAGCAGAGGAGGGGGAGGAGGAGAAGCTAACCGCTCCCAAGACCCCCTGCCTCGGGCCTCGAACGGCTTTAGTCCTCCTGCCACATCACACAGCCTCGCGTTCACATTGGATGAAATTATCTCGACTGCAGAGAACGGGTTGGCCAAGTGCCGCCGAGTACCGGAGAAAGTAGATTAATTCATAGCACAATTACCTGAAAAAAAATGGAATTCCAGGGTACTCTAACTCTAGAATTTCATAACTGTATAAGTGCATAGTGCTCGCTTTCCATGGCGCAACCCTGGGTTCGATTCCCGGCCGAGGCAATTTATAACTTTCGCTTTCCTTACAAATGCCCCAGTATCTAGTGTTGTGTGATGATGAGAAATCCCTGAGGTTGAGAAGACCAGTATATACGTTGGAGGGGTGTCTTCGTGCTAACCACACGAACCCCAGACCCCGTGGCTGAGAGTCTGGGCCACCGTGGTAGGCCAAGGCCCGTAGCGGGCCGTCGAGCCTTCGGACAGGCCATAAGCGCATAGGTTCGAGTCCCGGTGGAGGACGGATTTTCGACACCATTTAGGCCGGAGCTGAGTTATAGTCCCCTGTTGCTCTGATTTCCTCCGATTGGTTCCTTCTACAAAGACCCATGGACATGCGCAATCCTTCCTTCCTCGCATGCCCAGCACCCGCTCTCAGCTTCCAACGAGGGGTTGCTTTTATTCCTCATTTCTACAACGCCCACGTGAAGTCCAGTGAGAATGGGTTTGTCGCGCCGAAACTCTTGAGACAGATGCATTTCATTCTCGGCCTCCGCCCGCGCGATTTTCCTTCCTACGAGAACTGACGAAGAGGAGACTCGGTTTCTTCCGCGAAGTTGGATTTCTTCGTCTAAAATTCAAATTTTGAATCTTTTTATATTATTGCCTCTACCTCACGCTCTTTCGTATTCATTTAGCTCAGATAAAAATGAACAAATTACTTAATTAGAACAGGATTTTTAACAGGTTTGCTCCTGAAAAAGCCGAAAATGCTACTCTTGGACAAATGGCGTCCTATGATAAAGCATTTTCAGTGAAAATAATGTTGATCAATGTTCAAAATATCAGTACGTGTGTTTACACAAACCATAGAATGACTCAGACTTTCTCGCAGTAATTAGGTTTCTATTTTCTTTGGTTTGGGCTAACTTTTTGATCTTGTCCCATTCTCTTCCTAACTGCCTCTGTAACCACTCAATACACTTTCGTTTTTTACTTTGCTCACTTCTTCGGTCCCCTAATGGTAGAACTAATGTATGATTTTAGTTTAAAAATTTGGAGCGGTTTTTGACAAAATGTTAAGCGCCTCTGCAAATGTGAAATTTAAGGCTAGTTTTCTTAGAAAACTTTTGAGATTTCGAGAAATTTAATTGGAAATCATTTTAAGCACTCCTCCTCACAAAATGCAATAATGTATACAAATCACTGGTTATATACAGATTAACTGCGTGAGAGATATTTAAAAGCAATGTATTTGTGAAATAAAAACAACAAACAAAAGAGAATCCGTTTAATATATTTAAAGAAAAACATTTCATCTCTTTTCGAGAAAATAGTGTTTGAGCGTTCTTCAAAAGCGGAATTGTGATCTCATTTTCAAATAAAAAATGTTGAGTTTTCGTGAAAATTTTTCAGTCATAATTTTAAGTATATATACTCATAAATGCAGTAATGTTACAAATCGCCGTTAGTGTAAATATTAACAACGTGAGAGAGATGAAAAATGAATACAATTGTGTATTTTTTTAATACAGCGAAATGGCGTTTATGTCCTCTTAGACAGTGCATTTACACTATCCCTCGGAAAGAAGAGTCATAGTCATGTGATGAGCATGATTGATTCATTCCAATGTAACAGATTCTGTAAGTGGAACGGCGTAGTTGCAGAATAATAGTCAACTAACAAAATCTTTAAATTTTGATAGAAAAACATATTAAAAATAATGTCTATGTGTAAATGTGGACAATTTACAGAGTAATAGATAATAAAATCAGTATTTGGAAGTAAATTGTCTTCCAGCATTTCGCCTCAAGAAATACGCAAAGAGAAGAGAATAATTTTCTAAATGTGGTTTCTACATTAGTATCTGCTCTGGGAAGATCAAAAATTATTCGACTTGATTTTTCCCCCTAAACAGAGAGAAATGCTTACTTTGAAATAATTTTGATGATGATTTTTCCTACAGTAGAAGTGTGTGAAGGTGTTTACAAACTTGCCCGGCCAACGCATGTTGGGTTGTGTAGACTCCCACAACATTCGCCCACTGGGTAATGATTCCAAGAAGCGCGAAGGAAAGTCTCCAGAACATAAGTAGCTTCGGCACTTGGTGGGCAGGGGAGGGGGATTCGCAGATGAACAGACGACACTCGTACGCGACAAGTGGGTGCAGCTACTGCCATTAGTCTGCCGTCCAGGTCGCTATTCCCCCAACGGATCCCCGAGGGAAGTGCACGGGCCTCTAAGAAAGAGCGCTCCATAATTATCAGGCTTTTGACGTCGACAGAAGCGGTGGAATCACTGCACTAGCGTCTGGCCTGAGGGCGATTCCTTTGGCTTTAAAAAAATAATGAAAACGATTTTACCTAAAAAGAAAATTTAAGTGAACTTTCCATGCATTCTAGCTTCATCAATTTGCTAATTTCTTTCGAACGTTCTCGAATTTGACGGAATGGCAAAAATAATGAGAACCACAATCTCAACAGGTGTTCATAGCTCTTGAAATGTCCCACGGCTTCATGTAAAGTACCACCAAAATTTAAGAAATATGTATCAAATTCGCAAAGCTTAGAGTCGGATCAGATTGACCAGTGAATATTCATTTTGGAAAAACCTGCGAATAGTTTTGGCGTTAGTTGTTTAAGGACGGACGGACGGGCGGACGGACGGGCGGACGGACGGGCGGACGGGCGGACGGACGGGCGGACGGGCGGACGGACGGGCGGACGGGCGGACGGACGGGCGGACGGACGGGCGGACGGACGGGCGAACGGACGGACGGGCGAACGGAAGGACGGGCGAACGGACGGACGGGCGAACGGACGGACGGGCGAACGGACGGACGGGCGAACGGACGGACGGGCGAACGGACGGACGGGCGAACGGACGGACGGGCGAACGGACGGACGGGCGAACGGACGGGCGAGTGGACGGACGGGCGGGTGGACGGACGGGCGGGTGGACGGACGGGCGGGAGGACGGACGGGCGGGTGGACGGACGGGCGGGTGGACGGACGGGCGGGTGGACGGACGGACGGGCGGGCGGACGGACGGACGGACGGACGGGCGGGTGGGCAGACGGACGGAAGGACGGGCAATGAGACGGACGAGCAGGCAGACGGACTGGGTGACGGGCACACGGACGGACGGAACGGCAGACGGAATAAAATTTTTTTTTCGGTATCAAGGAACCCCAAAACGTGTATTTTCGTTGAAATCTCGAAGTCTATTTTCCGTACCTTTACGTAACTTTATACTAATATATACCGTATATAACTACGCATACGAGAAAGTCAAAATGTGAGTAGTTGTTTAGTAAAAGCTAACAACTATTAGAGGAGGAAAATGTTTTGTGTGCTGCGCATTCCCACTGGTTTTGTATTGTTGATTCACAAACATTATTACGTCGATCCTACGTCATAACCACCAATAGCCATATTTAAAAGACCAAACAAACAAGTCGCCTTTATTAAAAGCATTAATTGTACACTCTTCCTTCTTTGCTTTAAAAACGTGGCCTTGAGACCTTCCGTTCTGACCTTCCACAAGCAAGAGAGTGCGTTGCCGGTCAGTAGCAGCGTGGGCCTGGGCGAGGCAGGGCGTGTACTGTGGGCCGCCAGGATAATGGGAGGGGCGCGCCCCCGCGTCGCTCCTGGTCATTTGTAACGCCGGCGCTGCCCGGTGCTTATGCGGCCATTGTGGGTATTAGAATGCTTGAATTAATTGATCAATAAATCGCTTGGGCCTCGTATGTTGCTGAGTGTGTTCATTTTAGGACATAGAGAGCTGAACATGGGGTGAGCTCGTTAATTTTCTAGTAACTCTTGATTTTGAATTTTATAGTACATCGTTTACAACAGTGGGAACGTATGGAGACAGTATATGCTGTAATGTTTGATGTAAAAATATAATATTTCCAAATTGTTTCAGATAATAAAAAAATAACGTTTTCCTTCACAATTGAAATCGTACGCACACCATAAAGGCATTTTCATTCAATCAATAGTTCCTTTTTTTTCAGCAATTGTTTCTCTTACTTCCTGAATATCCTCTATATATCTACCCTTCAAATTCTCATACATACTCTCCACATCGATATTTGAAACAATTTGTGTCTGCTTCAATTTGTTGAAAAATATCGTTTATTCATTTTTAAAACTCTCTAGATTATATTTTGGCAGTTCAACTCTTTTACCCTTTTTCTTCAAATCATGTTATAAGATAAATAGAGGAACATATACCTGAACTTTTACCAGAAAGTGCTCTGAATCACGTGTAACCCCTCCTTGAACCCTTACATCATAGGCACCTTGGTATGATAATATAATTTGATGGAAAATCCTTTTTGCTTGTAGCTATGTGTATTTATGAATATGTTTATCATTTAGAAATCTCATTGATAATTCTCATTGCAATTGTTTGCACTCTTCTTTCAATCTTTTACCATTTTCTTTATCACGTTTCCCAAACGAACCCAATCCACTTTCATCGCTTTCGCTTCCTTGGCGCCAATTAAAATCTCCCAAGCCTATTAACTCCACTCAACATTAATTAATTTCAATTTACTCTATAACTTCCTTCAATTTCCCAAATATTTCATCTTTTACTTTAGTTTGACAGTCACCATTTGGAGCATACACTCCGACGGAGAGGTGCGACCTACAAACTTCATTAAATTCTCTTGTTAACTGGCTAAATTTTGATTATTTGGTTGTTGTTTTTGTTGTACTGTAATCGTTATCCCTGATTTTGCGCATTTTATTTACACACTCTTCTGTAAAATGCAAGTAATACCATTTTATTTCATTCCCATTTCCTTTGTCTTCCTCTCTGACACTGCCACTATACCAATTTTCATTTTCTTCAGCTCTTCGAAGATTTATTTTATCTTTGATTATCCTTGGACATCCAGCATCCAGTTTCCGAAGCTTATTTGTGTTTAAAATCGTGTTCCCGAGTCGCTCATCTAGAGGTTTTTGTGCACTAGATCTATTTTGAAGAATGGGTCGCAGGCACAGATCTCCTACCCCCAACCTGGAGGTCGAGGGGCATTTACTTCGGCATGCCAATTCCTAGATGAGTTGCCTTCTCTACAACTCCTATACTCCTCCCCCAGTACAAAAGTAAAGAAGGATAGGCATAGATAGATTTGGAAAGTAGATAAAAAAGAGAGAAAGAAAGAAAGAAAGAGAGAAAAATTAAATAAATAAATAAATAAATAAATAAATAAATAAATAAATAAATAAATAAATAAATAAATAAATAAATAAATAAATAAATAAATAAATAAATAAATAAATAAATAAATAAATAAATAAATAAATAAATAAATAAATAAATAAATAAATAAATAAATAAATAAATAAATAAATAAATAAATAAATAAATAAATAAATAAATAAATAAATAAATAAATAAAATGACTCCCCAGTCCTAGTAACCTATAGCGACGGTGTTGAAAACAAAAGGGATCGAGAATGATCAAAATAGGGCAGTTGAAAGTAGAATGGCACGAGTAAATGAAACTGATTCCACACGAAAGAGTATCCTCTTTTATCAGGCGCGACTCACTTGAATCGCAATATTGCAAAGCAGGAATGTGGAACAGCTGAGCAGAAAGACTTGCATCATGCAGGCGGAGTTCTGAAAGTCAAACCCATACATTAAATTGGATTGTTTTATATACTAAACTTGAAGTACTGAACGTTTCCTTGGTATTTCTCATTCTCTAATGGATAGTTTTATTTCATAACGTGTGTGTATACGCGGCACTATTCTTTCGGCTAAATTCAATTATGCAGTGAAAATAAGCCGACAGGACAGGACAGAGTGTTCAATAAATTATTATTAGTACTACGCTATTTCTCGTTGATCGCAAAGCTGTGCGGCATAATGCCCACAGGATCTCAAGGTTTATGAGACTTTTGATACTTGAGAAATATGAACATTTTATTCATTAATAGTGTTAGAAGTGCGTCTTGGAACACAATCCATTCACAATTTTCAGTTTCTTTGAATTTGTGTGTTATGACTACCAAACCGATGCCAACCGACATATATCGAAATGTGTAACGCAAAACACAAACAATATTTTCGTGTACGTAGTACTGAAAGATGGTATTGAAGACCTTAAGTGGGAGCATTGCTAACAGAGACAACTAAAAATTCAAATATCTTCGTTATTGTGACAGAGTCAAATGAAGTGCTTCTGAAGTTTGCTGAAACGAACGATCATTGGTATTCATATAGAAGATGATTATCTTATGTACAAGTGTTGGTTGAAGTCGAATCACTAAATTGGTCGGAATTTTAATTTTAACGAAAATTGAATCTGGATAGTAGATATTCTAGTTCAGTGTTTAATCAATTCTTAATATCTGTCATCATCTTTAAAAACAAGTATAAGAGCGCTTTAATTAATGTAAATTTACCCCCTTTTTCTTGCTCGCTATAGTAGACGATAAATTAGTAGAAAATGAATATAAACTATTTTTCCTTTCTGGATTACAACACGAGCTGTACTTTTGTGCTTTGAAGACTCGATATTCGCAGCCTAAATCGAATAAAAAAGACTTAACATCGTCGTATTTTAGACCACACTTCATTTATAATAGCTCTGGTCAGAAGATTTCACGGTTAAAATTCCATTGTGTGGTACGGCCACTTGGCCGTCATGTCCTTGTGGAAAAAAGTGAGAAAGTAAGTGCAGTTCCAGTGTGGCTTGTTAGACAGCCGCCAAACCGTCCTTCACTTTAAGAAAGCGGAAAAAGCTCGCAATTGGCAAGGGAAGGGGTTTTATTGGTCTTTTAAAAAATAAAATAAACAAGTAAAACACGACTATGCAGAACAGATGCAGTTGTTGCATACAAGCGTCGGACGGATGTGTTGCACCAGAAAGGCAGTAGATGACGTGAAACTGAAGCGCGCCTTTGACTATCGTAGTCTCTTGCTGAGTAAATTTCTCTCCGTCGTTCACACGTAGATGACGTTATGCGTTGTAAATGACGGCATCCGTCGGGCGCCAATTACTTGGAGTCAGTTACTGCTGCACAGCTCTGACAATGAGATGCTACTTTATAACGTCACAAGGACTAGTCTGACAAGTGATTCGTTAGTTCTAAACTTATCAATAGACGTTTTATAATTAAAACATGGAAATAAAGCAAAAGTCAATCGTCTAAATTGAAAAGCTCCAATGTGTACATTTCCACTTACCGCAATGGCAGCTAAAATGTTTTGAATTAGTGTTGTTGCATTAAATATATACCCCTTTCGTGAACAAAACTGCTGTAATCAATATAACGTTTAAAACGCCCCAGAGTAAATATATTGCAGCAATTCCTATTATTAATTTAATACTATATAATCGATTTCTGTATTTTATTCATGAAACTGTCCAACCGAAATTTATTCCTTTTTTGGAACTTCTCTCATACGTCAGCTTGTCGATAAAGGACTCAAAAACTAATTGATAAGTTATGTCATCTGGTGGCTCAGAAGTAGCACGCCTTTCACCAAGGAGGCCAGGTTCCATTCCCGTCGAATCCCAGACAATCTCATGAATTTTGTTGCAACAAAACCAGTTTGATTGCTTCACAAGGGCTAGTCCAACCCCTGTGAAGTGTCCTAAACCCTACCCCAATCCAAATTCCTTCCCAATTCTGACCGTTGGGTAGTGACGCAGGAGCGCGTACTAGGAGGCGCATACGCACAGATGATACCGGGCGGTCCTCTTCACAACTGGCTAAGGCGAGACGTGATGACATTAATGGAGGATTACTCCAAGCGCAAAGCGCTCAACGCCCCCCAAGGGGCTTGGAAACGTATTGCGTCTATGCAGCCGCAGCAAATTGAAGAAAAAAGAAAGTTTCAAACCCCCAGTGAAATTACTTACAAGTCCCGCTTTCACGTTGTGTCATAAACAGTACTTCTCCTGGGTCATTGAAAATTCTTTCAGGCTCCTGAAATGGGTCTATATCACGGTATGATACGTCAGGTGTGATATCCTGTTCATGAAAAATCGTATGCATCTGAGAAGAAAGCCCCTGTGAAAACAATTTTTCGAAACCCACGGTTACGCTCGGTCGCTCGGACTGTAAAGGAAAACTAGTGGAAATAGAACAACACACGATTTCCCGCTTTATATCTAAAAAAATTGCATTACTTTATTGAAAGATTGCATTTTTAGAACTGATTAAATATAATATTTTACAGAGAGTTTGCCTAAAATGTTGACAGTTGCAATTTTTACCGACCTTTGACATATGAGGGAAAATTTAATGAACAAATTTCGAGCCATTTCTGAGAAAATAATTTTTTAAAAATTATCTACATTTTATGTAAAATTACGCGAAACTAGTAGTATTAGAATCGTATATAACGGTTTTTTCAAGATTTGTGTTTGAACAATAGGGAGATACTTTCATTAAGGAAAAAATATTTATTTTGAAAATCATAAATGTAGAAAGACGCTAAAAAAACGTATGCCACTTTCAAAAAATGAGTGTTTTAAACGAAAATAAGACCCGCACTTTTTAAAGTTTTTTAAACATCTTTTTTGCTTTCCGAGCACAACGATTTATCAGCAAATTTGGAGCAGTATTTCATAAAATGTTGAAAAAGTTGAGGCTTCATGAAAATTACCCATAAAAATCAAAATATCTGCTTCAAAGTCGTGGGGTTTAGAGATCGTTTAGATTTATCAGGGAACATCAATTTTGGGAATAAATGTCTAAGCAATTAAGCTGTTTTTCACTAATGGACAGGCGGATAGCCAATCGATTTTTAAGCCTAGAACCAATGAAACGTGGATTCTGAACGTTAAACGGAACACATTAAAGGAAGTAATTAACTACATATAGGAACAAGGTGTATCCACTTTTCCGTTACCAGGGATCGGCATAAGAGCTTTCCTGTCGAAAAGTCGCCTGTTTTCGGCGGGCGACAGAAAGTAAAAAAATAAAAAAATAATTACCCTTTGAAACGCGAAAGTGACACCCGTAATGCCGATTGCGCGGCCTTCACTGTGTCATAGTTGCGTCCAAGATGTATATACACGACGTCGCGCATCGCGCACACTGGAAGCATTAGGTTTCAACTGCGATGACGTCACAAGTGACCACTTGTCCATTTTATTACCATTTCATTTTTTTTTTGCGAAACAAATTATAAAAGAAGAACATGTTAATATTACGAGTATGAATTTATTAATCTCTAAGTACATATCAGTTCTCAGCATAGCTTAAAAAATCATACGTTCACAAAATCTGAATATAATAAAAAAATCTTATCCACGAGCTGTTTTATTTTTTATAGCATTGTATAAGTTATATGAAAATTACTGCAATTTATATTTACTAATTAAAATAAGAAAGCTTTCAAAAATGTATTTTTAGCAAAATGAAGTAAAAAGTAAAAAAATTATGGAAAGAACAAATAAAAAAGGTATATGCAGTATTCTTAAATAAACTTTTTAATTAAATTTATTTATAGCTGTTGTAGATATTGTACAATATCAAGAATATACAGAATATATACAGAACAAAAATTATTACACACAAATCAGAGAAATAGACAATATCAAGACTCAAAGTTTACGTACAAAGAAATACACAATTCAGTATTCACAGTTCACAATATAATACACAAAGTACATATTCAAAGAAATGGACTGTACTAAAATACAGAGTATACAAAGTTTAATACATGAAATAGGGACAAATATAAAACAAAAAACAACACCAACAAAAACATACAGAACAAAAATTATTAGACACAAGGCAGTGAAATACGCAATAACAAAATACAATTAAATGTGCCTTATAGATGATTTACAACAATAAATATGCCTACAAACTAACTAAATATGAGTCATCCATTCAAATTTAATTCTTTCGGTCGGATACATCTGGTTATATGTTTACTCATATGAAAAGAACGAATACTTTTATTTTGCTCTCGTAGCCTTACGAATGAACTAGTTTTAACAAATTTTGCAATTACTTGTGGAGGTAAATCGTTCGGTTTCAAAGAAGTTTGTGCGAATTTGCATACTTTTTGGAAAATCTGTGCTTCTTTTTGCAGTGTCTTGCCATGAAATCTCTCGAATAATTTAATAATAATAATAATAATAATAATAATAATAATAATAATAATAATAATACTTTGAATTAATTTAGAAGAAGTAATGTATCATTTTCCTTTCTGTTATGTCTTGGGAATTAAATTATTCATCTATTGAATTGGTCTCTCATCTGAAGCAATTAAGTATCATGTGTTTCTCCAAATCTTCGTTATATGGGTTTTCAGTACTAAGCATTTAAAACTCCAATTTATGTAATATTTGTTTGTAATACTTCAAAACAGCGTTATAAAATGTCGTCTTCCATGTGGTTCGCGCGTTTTCTTGATATTGCACAGCGGGGGATGCGGGGAGAGGAGGTCTATGGCTGCATCTCGACTTAAAAGGGCGTACCAACTGTGGACATGAACGTAGCTCACCGAAGCGTGCCACGAGAAATGCTACGATCGTTTTCAAAGTACGAGGTGGTTGTTGCCAGCACTGTAAACTGGTACGTGCCGTTCCGAGTCGGGCCTAAATATCTCAACGTGTCGTGCTATTCAGCGGTGAATGAGGACTAGGGAGCTTGTGTATCAAGAAAACGTGCGCGAGTATTACTTACCTAGTAAAACAATTCGTCTTTCTTCTCTGTATAGCACGTTTTGTGTAAGCTCGCATATTATCCGAATTCTTAAAACTCAAATAATGTGGTTGAAGCAGAGCTTTGAAAGGTATTACTTTGAAAGGTATGACTTTTAACTGCTTATAAAGAGAACAAAAAACATAACAAATATGAAATATGTTCTATGTTTTTTCGCTTCAACGTACACTAATTACGATTGTTTATATTTCTTAACTGAATCAGTCGACATGAGAAAGAGGAAGGATTCTGTACCTGCTTTAGCGTTGACACTTGGCTCTTCGACACAAACGTAGCTATTTTTTTCGAAGAATTGAATCGGAGGGAAAATTAAAGAATGCAATCCGTTTCTTTTCATTCCCTACTTTGATTATTGCACCCAAAACACCTCAAACAGCTACAAATAATGTCACATTCGCAATGCCTGGGTCCCAAAGACGTCACCTGCGCCTACTGGACGCAATTTCGTACGATTTCCGCACGACAAAATATATAAGGATATTGGTTGCGTACGTATTATGAAGCATTTGGCGTCGTAAATGTTGGACGTTGAACCTTTTACTTATACTACAGAGCGCTAAGAACATGGCAGCATGTTAATGTGAATGACGCATTCTTTCGTAAGGCGCTGTTTTATAGGTATGTAATCGCCTTGTCAGTATAATCTTTATATTTATAGTATCAAAATGACGCCGATTTTCAAATTTTTTCTTACAGAAATGATGCCGTTGTGAATTTAGCACCTGACGAGTCAGAAGGGAATTTTGAACAATATTATTTCTCTTGCAACAAGCGCCAACCCTAACAGCGGCAAGCATCGACACATTCGCCTTGTCTCTTTCCGCAACCGGAAGAGGGCACTGTGATCTTCTTGGGACTTGACATCCCTTGGTGATTACCCTGATGGGGATAGTTGAAGAGCGAGTCTTTGAAAGTATAAGGAAAATGTAACTTTATGATATGATATCGCGTTCATTTTCTTGAATATTTTTCTACATATTACTCGTAATATTTATCATTATACTATACCTACAAAGCGCACTATTTTCTCAGTCTCTCATTGTTTCATATATATTACATCTCGTCTACACTGTATTTATGTTGGTAAATTGGAGTTTAAATAGTTCAAACAAAACGTTTAGTCTTCAAAATTGCTTATTCATTTGATTGAAAGTCGCCTGATACGGGATATTTTTTTATTTCCATGCGACAGATCTATAGAAGGTTGCTGAGTGGTCGCAAAATTCTAACCTAATAAATAAATAACAATGTTCATTGAGTCAGTACCTCCATTTGTCTTGTTACAAATTTGTTTGTATTGTTGTTGATGGGTAATGCTCGGAATTTGAGAACGTAAACATTGCATTGCTCACCCTCGAATTGGGAACATTGTGGGGAAAATTTCGAAATTGGCCCCCAACGATTAGGGCTCCAAATCGATTGATTGATTTAATGATGTGGGTGCGTCGACGGCAAAGGTCATTAATCCCGTAAGTATAATGCGTGTTTTATATCGCGGGAGGTGAAGGTGGCAACAGTCGGCTTGCGGTCTTTTCTAATTCAAGTTTCTCCCAACAGCGGGCCACCGCCCCAGCCTGGACAAGATCTATGCTTCCGACTGGTCTCCCGGTATGTGTATTAGTTCATTGCATGTAGGTGTAAGTAAGGGGTGAGAATGGGACGAGGAAGAGGAAGGAAAGATCACGTGCGGTCATTGGCCTGTTTGTTAGGGTTCTGTTCTGATATTCGGCTAATGTTGTTCGGAGAAACAGCGCAAAGCTACCGATCAGCCGTCCGCCCCCGAGAGTCTCCTCAGACAGCGGCCAAATAGGCGATAGCTGTCTAGCTAGTGTAGAAAATCTTGCTACCGTCGGGATTCGAATCCTAAGACCTCCCAGTCAGAGGCGCTGCAACTGATACCCTGAGCCATTTAAACCTGTTAAAGGGCGCTCATTGCCAGCAACTGTTTTTCCCCCTCCCTTATTCAGCGTGAAGGAGCGGCATACGTCTCGATCAGAGTTGTCCATATCTTGTGTCAGAGTAGAATGGAAATAGTCGGTACGTCGCAATTTTGCAACACATTTAGCCAGATTTCGTTTTCACTCCACAAGCTTGATATAGCACACTGAGAATTTTCTACCCCTTTAAAATCCCCCTTCTCCACGATGGTGTGAGGCAAATTCGTTGTCGGAAGTAGATTTGGCAGCCCCCGTACCACTGAGACCAGCAGAACCGAATTTATCAACTTCAATATTTCAATTTTTCGAAACTATCACAAGACTGCAGCGCTTTGTGTTTGTTTACTCTTTGGCAAACGTCTTTGGTAACTGTAGTTTGTATGTATCGGCGCGTGACGACAGCTACTGTCGCCGCGCTACGTGCTACATTGGCAAGTTGCCAATCAGATAATGAAACAATCACCCCCCACTGTTCGTTACTTACGCACATTATAGCATTGTGTACATTGGCCAAAGCTGCAGAGGAGAAAAAGTGAGAAATAAAATAAGGAGCAAGTAATTTATTCAGCATTGCATGACTGTCGATAGTATGATTAAACGTCAGATCTCCTAGCCAAAACGGTACATATTTACTTTACGAACATAACTTCAATTACGAATTTTTTTGTAAAATATGTTTTGTCGCTTGTTTAATTGGATAATCCAAATTCATTAATATGAAGAAAATGAACAACTAGGAATATCAAAGGCTATTAATTTGTGTTTATTTAAAAATTGACCTAAATTCAAAAACATTCTCAGTTTTAACGAAGATGTTTAGAAATTCCCTTCTCTATCTACAATATTTTTTCGCTGATTTTCTACTTTGCAACACCTTTCTGAGAATAAGGTTGTTAGCGAAAATACACACAAGATTATTATGTTTATTTGACCGTGAAATCGTTCTTTAGAACTAAATTACAGTGCGGTGCTTCCATTATTATACTTATTATAGAGCAGTATGGTGTTGCGAACCTTGCAAATGGGTTTTTACCCAGTTCTCGACCAGGTATGGTATGATTGTTATCTTATAATTGAATCTGATGATTAAGCAACACGATCTTCCTGATTCCATGCTCTTAATTTTTTCCATCCGCAGCGTTGAAGAAAACACACTGTAATTATCAGAGAGCAGGTGAACGTGGCGAGCTTGCTCGCCCCTGCTACGCACTCTTTGTACAGATAACTTTCCGGTAATATACCGAAGATCTTTTGTTATTCAATTAATATGTAGTGAGTAAAACAATTAAGACAATCTTGTTCTTGTACAGTAGTCAAATGAAACAAATGTCCTAACTAGTGAAAATACGTGACAAGAAGTTACGCACTTAACTACTTTTAAAAAGAAAGTATGAAACCAGATTGTTATTAATCACAGATTTTAGTTATTTACCATTTCTCAGCGTAGTTACAAACGTATGTAAAATGAGTTAAGAAAAAGGAAGATTAAATTTGGCAAATAAATGGATTTTCTCTGCGTAGAATCTTAGGTTTGCATATTATCTTCGCAACAGACTGTATAAACGTGGAGTGAGAATGTTGAAGTTTTGCATATATATTGTGATATTGTTATCTGATAGTTTTTTACTTCAATACGGCATATGTCAATGCAATGCTCAAATACTAGACTTTCTCTGCAATTTTGTGAATTCAATAATACACAATGTTTTCAAAATGGCAATGATTCTGTACAAGCAGAGGGAAAAAAACGTAGATTCAATAATTATTCAAACACCAGTAATACCTCATCATATTAATATATCCCATTATCAGAATTTACCCAAACAATTCTTATATTTTAAATTTGAAAAATTGGGTTTTGGTGAATATTAATTGTTTTTTTTATCAGAATATTCCTACAAAATTATTCGATCTTGTTTTCGCCTACTTCTCTGAAACAATAGTATCTAAAGAGATTTAATGAAAATCCTACTAATAGGAACATAAAATTGAAAGAAGATATTAAAAGAACTAATAGCATATTTATCTTAAATAGTTATTTAATGAAAAGGAATGTAATTTAGATAACGGTGTGATTTTTTTTGTTTTCCAGGAGAGTGATACCCATTTACGCATCGGTCTATTATTTTTGACCTAGGCGTGACGATAACCGAAACTGTTAAAAACTTTCCTCGTGTGGGGCCAAAGCAAATACCATATTTTTTAATTATATTAATTGATTGTTTTGTGTTTCTATGTGCGTAAATTGCCGCAATAATTCTGCTCCTGAAACCGGCTGAATCCGAACTATTTATTTTTCATTTAATATATTATTGTTCAATATGTATTTATTGATTTATTAATGGCGTAAACAGTATTAAATTGTGTGTGACGTACTAAAGGAAGAAAGTGTATTCTGTGCAGGTTTTCTTAAATTTTGGGATCCCAACTCCGACCTACATACAAGTAGAAGTCTGAACACATGGAAATAAATTGGCAAGAATTGATAAGAAAATATTCGCTCCGGTGTAATAAAATCTATTTGCCAAGGCAAATCAGCTTATAATTTGGGGGAAGGAATGTCCATCGGGAAGAAATATACTTTTTTCCGAGATAACGTAGAGAACGATAATTTGAATAACTGTATTTCCCGCTGAATTCTAGAAGACGTGCACAGACAGTGAAGTTCGGTTTATGTCCAGAAGCAAAACAAGTGGCCATCTTAGCATTTGCTCAAGGGATCAGGGAAACGGCGAAAAACGTGATCAAGATTGGGCCATTAACTCAGAAGATGATGTACAATACTTGTTACAGCTTGTTTAGAAATATACAGACGAAATTAATACATTAAATATCGTAGGAATTAATAGTCAACCTAATGAAAACATTTCTTTTATATTACATTTCATTCGTAGTTTTAAGAGAGAAAGCCAAATTGAGGTATTTTAAATTAAGGTTTGAGGATTGTTTGAAAGAATCATCATTACATTGAGAATAGAAATTGTAGAATAGAATAAAAATCGAATTAATATTTGGAATATCAATAGCAAATTATAATGACAATCCCAGTCATTTTTTTCACCTCCCTTCGATTAATTCCTGTTATCCGAGAATTTTGCGTTCTCCGAGGAAAACAACGAAAAAATATTGAATTTTTTTCTATTTTAGAAAAATCAGAGTTTTCAACAAACATCAGACCTGCTCCATTCTCTTAAACGCATACACATTATCCAACAACAAAATTTAATCAAAAACAATGGAGCCATTTTTTGAAACTTTTGAAAAATTTGAAAAATGTCCCAGGCGTTTTATGAAAATTACTCTCCAAAATTAAACTGTCAGTTGCAAATTCAAGGTGTCATGACATTAGCTACATCGACAGAAGAATATCAATTTTGAAGAAAATCTGGTGAACGGTTTAGCCGCTAGCATTGTTCACAGACGGACGGACGGACGGACGGACGGACGGGCAGGCACAAAAGACTGACGGACAGACTCACAGACTGACGGTCAGACACACAGACTGACGGTCAGACACACAGACTGACGGTCAGACACACAGACTGACGGTCAGACACACAGACTGACGGTCAGACACACAGACTGACGGTCAGACACACAGACTGACGGTCAGACACACAGACTGACGGTCAGACACACAGACTGACGGTCAGACACACAGACTGACGGTCAGACACACAGACTGACGGTCAGACACACAGACTGACGGTCAGACACACAGACTGACGGTCAGACACACAGACTGACGGTCAGACACACAGACTGACGGTCAGACACACAGACTGACGGTCAGACACACAGACTGACGGTCAGACACACAGACTGACGGTCAGACACACAGACTGACGGTCAGACAGATGTCTGTGTGTGTTTTCTAAATGTAGCAACTGGTTTTATCCGCTTAGTTCTTACCAGTGCCCTGTACTAACAGTTTGTGACGTTTTTTTCGCGCAGCATTACATAACCTTCTCTCTACAGCTGTAGCGGTAGCGAGGAAGTGAAAAGTGAAATCTTCGTAATTGTATTTGTAGAAAGACTCCGAAAAAAGTTTGCATTTTTGCAGTTTTCCAAAAATCAGGGATTTTAAAGGAAATAGGGAGAGGACCATTCTCTTAAGTGCCCTTTACGCTATCCGGCAACTAAATTTTATCACATTTTCACCCATTTTTTGAAAATGTTGGAAATGTTACTGGGGCTTAATGTGAAATACCCCCCAAAATTAAAATGTGTTTCAATTTTAAGGAGTCCTGGCGCCAACCAGATCTATTGGGGAATGTCAATTTGGAGAAACTCGGCTGAACGGTTTAGGCGATAGTTTTGTCCACATGAAGACGGAGAGACAGATGTTTTGTCGTCAATAGATTTTTTAGAATCAAGGACCCACAAAACATGGTTCCTGACTACAAAGCATGACAAAAGAAGTAATTTACTAAAATGTAGGGACAAGATTTATCCACTTTTTCCTACCATCTCCCGGCAATGAGAGTTTTTCTGTCGAAATTTTTTGCGCTTTTTTTTCCTGCAGCATTACAATATTTTCTCTATACAGCGTAAGTAGTAGCGAGAAATTAAAAAATTAAATCCATGATATGGCATTCATTAGATCACTATCACTAAGTAAATTAACATATTTAAAGCATTGCGAACCGATCTCTTTCCATTATGCAGTTACTATATAATATTTATATTTTAAGGACTAAAGACGTAAAAATACCTGAAAGCTTATGATGCAACACGCAGAACAAGAGGATTCAGTTACAAAGAAAAGCGATGTATGTGCTTTTGAATCTTGCGTTCTTTTGGCATGGCACATACTTGGGCAAAAGTCCATCAGTTCGACTCCCGCTCAATGCAAAAGAGACTTCTCATCGCTCAAGCGACGGACGGCAAACGACATATTATCTCTTTGGCGGCATCTGGTGCAGCCTCCGCCGCCGCCGCCGCCGCCGCCGAGCCAATTTCTCAATGCAATTACGTCCACGCCGCTAACGATATGTCGCCTGGCGAAATGGCGGGGCGTTTAGGGCAGACCGAGGCAGAGATTGGCCTTGCCTGATTGCGTACGTTTGATGGTGCTTCGTCGTTACTTTTATTGGCGCCTGACACGGACTACTTCTCATTGGCGCAATTATTTTGTCGCTAATTACCAAGGCTCGTAACACTTCACAATGCACCCTTCAACTATCTAATTATCGCTAATTTCGTAATTGTGTATTGTCGGCAGCTGACAACTTCCGTGGCGGCATCTGTTATTTCAAACAATTGTCGCTATTTCGCAAACTGTTGTTTTCGTGAAACGTTTATATTTGTATTAACCAAGAAGAAATGATGACATTTCAAAGCTGCGGCTACTTGAATCGTGATGTTGGGAATATGTGTAACTACTAGGAAAAGATTTTTCAAACTGTGTGAAGTAGGTTTTGGTTATAATAAACGAGCTAAAATAATAATAATAATAATAATGATAATAATGATAATAATAATAATATATAAGATTATATAATAATACATAGAGTGGCTGACTCTAAGGGTTCAGTGCTCTTGATGGACGCCAGATGAATTGTATGGAGCGCCATATTTATTTGCAGTCAAAACATGAGAGGTGTCTGATGGTGTCGTGTAGAACTATTGTACTTAATTGATATGTTGTTTGTATCAGATCTTATTTCTATATTGTTATTTTTCGTTTATCTGTATTTCAACTATATTAGTAGTTAGGATAATAATATTCTCAATGCCTTCAGAATGTTTCGTAAAAATAGAAGTCCTCAAACCACAAATATTTCATTTTTCATGTTTGTCGCCGAGTTGTGATCTGTAGGTTTGCTTCATATTGTAAAATCATTCACTTTTAGGCGTTATGCTAACTACAATAACATTTCAACAGCTTCCATTCTTATAACAATAGCCGATGCAGGGACCAACGGGTTTTTAAAGTTTCTCAATTCGTTTTTCTTACATACTGTGATGTTTTTACGTGATTAGTTTTTGGTCGTAAAACAGAGTAAGAAGATTTTTATAACGTGTTCTTAGCGCCCACCTGAGCGTAACCAGCGCCAAATGGAATACTAGAATACTCTGTTTCTTCAGAAAGTGCTGCTTTTTCTTCAATAAACGGCTCTAATTTGCTGCGAGCCAGATTTAAATGAGTTTAGTCTCCTTTAGTCGGAAAAGCGTGAAGTTCGGTTTTTGAACTGTAGTCCCAATAAGTATGCGTATTCGAAGTTGCATTTTGTATATTTGAAGTTTACTGCATAGAAAAGCACATTTTAGGGTTATTTTGAACTGTATTGCTGATTTTAGGAGTAATAATATGTTGAACTACATATTTTTGGATTGATATTATTTCTTTTTTGAGGTATTTCTCCCCTCTTGATGAAACTACGTTAATGTTCTATTACACCCAAAACTAGGATTTCTCTCGAATTGATTTTTCTCTTTTATTCTCGTTGATACAAAACAATGCGTGGTAGTATGTTAAATCGTCCCTTCCGTGTATTAATTATAATAATTTATTTCTTAACTAACATTTTAGACGCCTAAAAAAGCTAAATTAAATCATTAATATCTAAGTAGTTGACACCATTTTTCTTCAAATTTGTAAAACTAAGAATTACATATGTAAAAAAGTTTAAGAACGGTTAAACCTAAATGGTAATATAATGGATATCTATATAAATCAGCTTTAATGACTATTTCTCGTTTGGCAATGGCAATGAGGGCCCCTATTCGGACTTTCTGTGCTGGAACTCCCAAGAACGTAGCTTTGCCTCTGATCCGTAGCGTTGCAAGGAAAGCATTGACTGCACCTTTTTTTGATATCCGCTGGGAAAAAGAAACAACGCGAGGGTTATCTTTAAAATTTTTATTAAAATTCTGATATCTGAGAAGTCACAAGCTACGTTCTAACCCTTCCCTGGGCGTAGTTAGAACTATTGGCACCTTCCTATCATTGGCAGCATTATACAACATCTCAAACGGTTCCATGAAATTATCTGGATGGAGTATACCACCTGCTTTACATCGACGTGGACAGATGTTCTCCTATCACAAGTTATCTTACTCCTGCAAGAAAAGGTTTTCCGGCCGTATTGCGCCCATTTTTGGTACGGTCGGTCAGCATCCGTGCAGCCGAAAAGCTGTTTAGAACTAAAATTATATATTATCACTGGACATTTATCTCCATTAAGTCTCCATCATCTCTCGGGTTAATTTTATTCTCTTATGATCGTTCCATCGGCAATTATATATTGATAAAGACGATAGACGATATCCATATTATTTGGACAATCATTTTGTACAAATTTCCGTCAGTATGAACACTGATACTAAAAACATGCGTGTGTTTTGCACTGAAACTAAAACACACTAAATTAAATCATCGAGAAATGTGCAATGAATAAGCGAGTTATTAGTGCTTTCTGTTTTTTTCCTCGTGTAGTCCCAAGCTCATGAAGACTTCCATGTACTATTCCCATGAACATTCTTATCTTTTTGGGGGGACGTTTCTTTTCCACGTGGATGTTGGGGAAGGAGCATACAATAGTAATACTTAGCTTCTCTAAGCAATAATAAATTGATTCGTGCATATTTATTATTTATCCCAATTAATGCATTTTCGGAGAGACGACACTTTCCCCGTAGTTCCGAAGACACAAATCTGAGCTTGACCAACGTTGATCTCCCCATATAAAACATTGCGTTGAAAAACGATGATAACGCGAATAATGAAATAAAGATGGAGATTGTGAAGTGAGAGGTAGGGGAGTCGCGAGAATATTGAAGTACCGTTTTGAAGCGAACCCGTTTCATCCAACCCAAAGTCGTCTTCGATCGGTCGAGGGCCGAATCCCACTCCCGGGGGAAAGGCGAGCAATCTAAACCTCACACTCCGGATCGCCCGTAACAGAGTACTCGTTGAATCGTAGCGGATGAAGAGTGGGACCTGATGATTTGTTTCTGCCTGCCATTTCGCGTTTACAATAGTATATGTAAAATGCCGGCTCGTATTTTATGCGGGTTCACAGCTCTTGTCGAGCCGCTCTCTACAGCGCAAACCGCAACAGGAGCCACGAGATTAGATCAACCATGTCATGGAAGGAAACGATCTGTAGAACGCACGTTCACTTGTTATAACGGTGCTGGCGAAACTAGCAGCGTTTTCGTCTAAACATATGAAATATATTGTTGGACTTAAAAGAGAAATCACGTACAGTAAAATACAACAAAATGTAAAAAATGTGAATTATCTTAACAACATTCGTAATTTTATTTATTTTTCAATCTCTCTCCTAGTCACCTCATCTAGAAGTTTCAGAGCCGATTTCACTACTGTTGTGTTGTGGCGAGGTGGGTAACCGCGGGAAGGGAAGAATTTCATTATACCAGCGTCAACGAGTTTCACGTGAGCCAAATACCTCTGCATCACTGCTGGGGATGGATGTATGGGAGAGCACAAGAAGTAGGCAGCGGTCGCTATCTTAAATGAGAAACTGAGGATACCTTCTTTCCAGCGAACCACCTCGCGGACTCACTGGACGCAGGGCAGGGAAGGGAGGGGCAGTAAAGTCAAGGGAAATGTAGGTAACATCGTAGAACGGAAGGGCAGAGAAGGCAAGATAATGGCTGAGAAGGGAAAGGAAGGAAATACAGAGAAGAGTTGCTCGTTTGACTCAGTTTGACGCGTGAGGTAATACTGCCTGTGTCGTTGAGTCAACAAATCACATGCAATAAGATCGCGACAGATACAGATGATATTTTGATTTTGCGCCAGACGTCGATGTAAGACACGAGGGTGTTTTATTGCGAGTATTTCTGCTGCACACGTCAAAAAAGGACCAGGTTTTATCTAAAGCTGCACGATATATCTGTACTTGTAAGATGGATGATGTTAGAGCTTGTAATGCAACAGCCATTGATGTCTGGGAATGAAATGGAATGGGAAGGGAAGAGAAGAGAAGAGAAGAGCAGAGAAGGGAAGGGGTAGAAGGGGAGAGCAAAGAAAGAATCGGAAGGACTGAGAAGGACACGGCAGCAAAGGGCAGGGAACGACAGACAAGGAAAGAGAGGGGCAAATAACGGAAGGGAAGGGAAAAACGTAGAAGGTAAGGATAGAGAAGGGAAAGAGAGGTGCAGGGAAGACAAGCGAAAGGAAAGGAAGATCACAGAAGAGAAGGGAAGGAAAGAGAGGGCTGAGAAGAGAAGGGAAGGAAGGTCATAGAAGGGTAGGAAAGAGCATAGAAGTGAAGCGCAGCGAAGGGAGGGGCAGTGAAGGCATGGGAAATATAGGTACGATCGTAGAATAGAGGGGCAGAGAAGGCAAGATAACGGCTGAGAAGGGAAAGGATGGGAGCGCAGAGAAGAGCGCGTGGTCCTAACCACGAACGCCTAGAAGTCTTTTGTGAAACCTCTGATCGGAGCACTCCGCGTTGGAATGCGAGTCCGGCTGCGTCTCAAACTCATTTTCGTTAATCACATCAAACGTTCTGGCCCCAAGCCGCAATTGAATCTGGATCCTCCAATCGCGTCTGTGAAGTACTCCCTTAAGCCATCTTCAGCGTCTCTATAGCATCATTAACATCAATTTTCAACCGAGAACACACATATTGGGAAGATGCTTAATGGCGCATATGGTGGATAGAATGATCTTTGTGCCCTTGAACTGCGTGTCCTATTTAGTGAGAGAGATCTCTTGGCGCTTCTCTGTGCCGCATTATACTCGCTAGCGCGTGGCTCCCTCATCTGCTGGTCTGTCGTCAGTCTCGCCTTCGCCTTCGCTTTTGCCTCCGCCTGCACCTCCACCTGCGCATCCGTCTGCACCTGCGCCTTCGCCTCCAGTCCGCGTCTCCTGTGTCATCTGCCGCCTATGACCTCTGCCTTCATTTGCCTTTGTCTTCCCTCTGCCCCCATTCATATCTGCCTCTTCGCCTTTGTGCTTGAATGGCGCACGCTGTATTTACGACTGCTTTCAGTCCCGTCTGAGTCTCCACATTCCAGCACGTCTCCAGGTTTGTGGGCGTGTCTGTCTTTCCCCGCATCCGCCCCCCTCCTTCCCCTGTGCCACCATCACAGATAGCTTCACTTTCCTTTCTGCCTAGGGACATCTTCGCGTTCACTTTAGTCCTGGCTTCTCCTCCGCATCTCTCTGTTACTTGCTTTCCTACGCCTCCTACCGGTTTACATGGCTCAGAACATAAACGAATGTCACTCCAGAACCTCTGGCCGGGAGATCTTGGTGTTCGAGGCCAGTCGAATATACCGCTGTCTGGAGGAGAATTCTAGCGATATGCCGCACTGATCGGTAGTTTTCTGTGGTTTGTCCGATCTACACCAGACGAATGCTGGAGCAGTACTCGCGCAATCTTTCTTACATTGTCCTTGTCCTATCCTCACCCCTTACTTACACACACTTACTAAGCTCCAGCCGGGGGCCTAGAGCTTGTCCCGGCTGGAGCACTGCCCCGCAGGTGGGAGATGCCTGGTTGGGGAAAACCCAGCAAGCTAACGGGTAGATCGGCGCCGGATCTCGCCACCCAGAGGGGGATGAACGCAGCCACCTCCCCATGATAAAGCATGCACTACACTTACGCAACGAATGACCTTGGCAGTTAACGCGTCCGGAATCGCTAATCTATCAATCAAATCACGTCATTCCATTCTTCTCCCTTCACCTTTAACCCGCCTTCGTCTTCGTGCTCACCTCCCCCCCCCCCCCCCGACATCGTTCTTACCACCCACCGAATGCGCGTCGCCTCGTGCGAAATGCCCCGCACCGCTCACTCGCCTTGGATTAGGTGCTTCGTAACAGTTACGGCGTTTTTCGATGCTCGGCGTAAACGTCCTCCCGATCCTATCGCTGCTCAGTGAAGCTGTCGAATGAAGTCGCCCAACTGGTTCCAGCACCGTTAGCGTTTAGCATTTCGCCGACCACAATTCGTGGTCTCCTGCTTTTCAACTAGGAAAGTGCTCCTGGCGAGGCTCTCCAGGCGAGGGACAGGCATGAGGAATCCATCACCGTATCGCGCGTGCCAATCTGCTTTCTGCTTGATGTTTGAGTCACGTGCGGACGCAAAAGGAGTATCCTAGCAACGAGCAATAGCTGCACATCGACGGTGCCCGAGGACGCGCACGCTGGAAGGAGCGGTGCCTGCGCGCGGCAACGCAGCCTCCTCAGTGGAGCTGTGAAGAGACTGGGAGGGTACAACAGCACGCCCTTTCTCGCATCATTTCTGACTTTTGAAATTTTCGATATTTCAGAGAGTTAAACGAAAATGAGTCCTGCGCCATTCTTTTAAGAGTCGCTTGTCCTGTGGAAAGAATGTAAAGAAAAATATTGGAGCGGTTTTTTATAAATTGAATCAACGTCGAGCAGAAATTGCACAAACACTACTCGTTTTTCAAAAAAGGTTACTTGACCATTTTAAAGATCGGATTTTTAGAACAGATTTTTTAAAGAACACTTTTTTAACATCAATATTGAAATGTTAATTTTTTGCAATTTTCGAAAAATAGAGATATTGCCGAAAATGAGTCTAGAATGAACCAATATGTTCTACCGATCTTTGATACATACGAATATAACAATAAAAAAACAATTGATTTTGAGAAAATAATTGTTTAAAAAATGTTAAAAAGTGCCTATTCGAACGCAAGATTTCGGGAAAACTCATATTTTGATAAATTGTACATGAAGTAGTTTTTAAACAACAAATTACATTAAGAACAAAACCTCTATTGAATTCCTATATAGTATTTTAGTAACTGCTCGAATGTGCGGATGTGCGGTTTTGTCATTGATGGTTAGATTACTTCCCAATAGGCATATGAGGTGTCATTGGAGATTGGGAAGGATTGTCTCGGTCTTCTAATAGAGAACTGATACTTCGATGTCGGATCCGGTCATAAGATTCTTAGAATTTTCGAAAATCGTGTTTTGTCGCTGCGATCTTGGTGAATATGCCGGGAATAAAACCTCGCCACTTAAATAGATCTACGTAGGTGGCGTTGATTAAATTCCAGTGCCTAAAGGCATTTTTCGCTCAATACACTATAATTTTCTTTCATGGAGTTGGCAACTCTAATGTTGACAGGGGGTAGCTACAGCTTAAAATCTCAAAACAATTGAGTTTTCATTTTATTTTTTCATTTGTTCACCGTTTATTTAGCTTTAATGTGGTAAAAAAATAATTATCTACAGTAGTTTTAAAGTTATAATTTAATGTATGAAGTGCTACGCAGAGTTGTTTCAGCTGTCAGTGATCATTGTCACGCCCACGTTTCGTTTTTTGGGGTTTTTAAATTAGTTTTGAACACGATCGTGTTTGAACACGAAATGACTGTGTTTGGAACGTCATTTTCTCATACTTCTGCCATTTTTAATGTTTTATTTTGCTTGCCTGGTCGCCTGCAGTTAGAAATTTTAATTTTTTTTGGTGTTCGTAAGTTTTATTTGTGAATTTGCTATGGCGAGAAGCGAAATAAGTGTCATGTAAGACTCAGAAGTCACATTTCCATGGAAATCAGCACATAAAAGCTTTTAAAAACAGGATGTTCCTGAGAACAACAAGATCTGTAGTGCCTCCCAAGAGGAAGCTAGGTTTAGGAACACTAACGTTATTAAGTGTGACAGTGACAGTGTTGGTAATATAATAATTGACACTGAAATTGAAATAATGAGTAAAGAATTTATGAAATGTCTTAGTTTAGGGAATAACATGTCAGGTTTAGGTGGTACGTTTTTAATTTTTTGTGAACATTGTTTGGAAGTTTGTTCATTTCCCCATTATCTGATAATTGGACAAATAAAATACGTGTAAGAAATCATAGGACGAGCTGTGTATGCCATGAGGTGTGCGGATCAAATGCTGACAGGTCTCAAACTTTTCTGTGGCATAATGAACATGAGATCACCTCTAAAGAAGACAAATTATACAAATATTAATAACCGTATAAATGATACTACTAAAGCTGTAAAGAAACTGTTCATATCATATGCAGTGAAACATGGTGGTGTCTCAGATCTTTCTGTTACTTGGAATGGAACATGGATAACAAGAGGTTATACTTCACAACATGGGGTTTGTAGAGTTATTGGTAGTAAATTTGGAGAAGTAATTGATACAAAGGTTTTTGCCGACCCACCCACTGTAGAGCATGTGAACCATGGATAAATAAGGACATCACAGCATTTGCTGAAGTGCTGGGAAGGGGATTAGAGAGTGTGTGTGGCCAATTACCCATGAAGAAACCTCAGGGAGGATAGAAGTTGAAGGAATGAAAAAATATTTCTTAGGCGAAACATGGGGTACGTTATATAAACTACATAGGCGATGGTGATACATAATCATTCAAAGTAGTGTCAGAGATGCACTACTAGAGATACACTACACAGTGTGCCCATCACTAAAATTGAATGTGTTGATCATATTAGAAAATGTATGTGCATACAACCAAGAAATAATAAAAGCAGAGTACAAAGGCAATAATCTTTTTGATGGTAAACCATTGTCAGGAAATATTCGACTGATTCTGTTGTAAATACTTTAACATTCTACTATGGCAATGCTATTAGTAAGTGGCAATTCCAAATCAGTGACATGAGAACTGCTATTAGGGCCACATGGCAGCATAAAAGCTCCTGAACCACCAATCCTATACATTTCTTCTGTCCCAAAGGAGAAAACTCTTGGTGTTCTTATCAGCGAGCAGTCAGTAATGAAACTGTGCAATCATACAAGCACAAAACCACAGTGCATGTTGCAATTACGAAAGAAATTAAACCAGTTTTTAAAAAGTTAGTTTCCACTGAATTTATTACAAGGTGCTTGGGAGGATATATACAAAACCCAAATGAGTCACAAAAGTCTAAGATATGAAAGATTTGCCCTAAAACATGCTTCTGTGGGAAGACAGTAGTGAAAATTTCAACTAATGGAGCTGTTGTTACATTCAATGATTTTTTTTTGTGTATATCCTCCCAAGCACCTTGTAATAAATTCAGTGGAAACTAACTTTTTAAAAACTGGTTTAATTTCTTTCGTAATTGCAACATGCACTGTGGTTTTGTGCTTGTATGATTGCACAGTTTCATTACTGACTGCTCGCTGATAAGAACACCAAGAGTTTTCTCCTTTGGGACAGAAGAATGATGGCAAGATGAATGATGGCATGATGGCAAGAATAAAAGTTTTGAGTGAGATGGGAATTGTGCCAGGAGAATTTTGTAAACGTGAAACGCATCGGGTAGATTTGACTATGTTAAAGTCTGCTGACAAAATAACATTGCAGAGCACAAAAGAGACAAGACAAAGGACTTTAACTCGAAGCAGTGACACAGAAATCAATAAAAGAGGGAACATATTATTGTGCAGTTTCATCTTATTTTACAAGTTTTTGTGCATGTTTCCTGCATCCATATCTACAAATATGATCAGAATTATGCTTCTCTAATATTTTTTTGCATATAAAAATATTTTAATGTGAAATATACTCTGAAACTTTGTACAATAAATTTAAGAAGTCGGTAAAAATATTTTTAAACTGTATAGAATGTTGATTATGATCATGATGTGTTGTCTAGCTTTGAAATAATAAAAAACAGAACTTTAAAACCTTGAAAATTTTCTGAGCTATTGAGGAAGTGTGCACTGCATACCAGTGTCATTATAAACAATTAAAATAAACATTCAAGCATTACTTCCATATTTAAAAATAAGTGTTTTGTATTCAGAATTAATAGGTATTTCAAGACTGTAATTTGCAATTAAGTACACCTCTTTTGCACAGAGAAAAACAACAACAAATGTGACTACTTTTTCAGTGCGTTAAGCTGTACCTACCCCCGAGAACAAGCGAAGTTAATGCTTATTAAATGGCATATTTTAGACATTGTTACTAGATATAAATCCTGGCTCTAATTATAATATTACGTAATATATACAAGGAATGCGAAAAAGTACCTGCTGTTCTACTACCATTAGTTGTTTTTTTCTCAATCCTCCGTAATGTTCTGACGAGAGCTTCAGTGCGCGACGACTTACGGTTCTCTCAAAGACATTGCAGATCTTGTAATAATCTGTCATTTACGTGTATACATACTCTTTGCTGATGCAGTATTTGTTTCACTATTTATTTTAGTTATTCTTTGAAGTAGTAGTATAGATATATATTACACCCTAGGGTGTCTTTCGCATCTCAGCCTCCACATCTCTCTATCGGTGTAGTCTTCGTACTTAATCTTCTCTTCACCATTGCCTCATCCACTCCCTCTCTCCATGTAAGTCTAGGTCTTCTTCTTAGTCGATGGGTAGCTAGTTGCCATTTCCAGAATATTTTCGGCTAACGCTCTTCGTTCATTGTTTGCAAGTGCCTATACCATTTTAGTCTTTTAACTTCTATGGTGTCAAATATATTAAAACACACTTCCGCTTTACGTTTAATTTCTTCGTTCTTAACTTTATTCATTAATGTCAGTCCGCAACGTCGGCGCCAGAAGTCCATTTCCATTGCTTCAGTTTCTTCTCGCTCTTTTTTGTTACTTTCCATTCCTCAGATCCATAAAGGGCAATACTCTCTACAACAGTCTTATATATTTTTCTTTTTACACACTTATTTAATTTATCTTTCCATATCAGTGGACGTAATTGTGTTATCTTTCGTAATTCTGTTTATAATATATAGCAATTCTGTTTGTAATAATAGTAACTTTGTTTAATTTTGAATAAATTCTGCCATTTTACAATGTGATTCAGTTCAGCGTTAACCCTCTGTGGATCGTGCAGGTATTTTAATTGTAAATATCGTTTTAATACATCTATAAATTTTATATATATTTTCAATTGTTATTTTAAAGTTTGTCACATTTTGATATTTGTAATTTTGTTGGTTGTTTGATATTATCATTTTCGTTGTCTTCGATGTGAATCTGAATGGCGATGAATCATGATTGCTCTCAGAGCCTGATCATGAGGATCCTAGCCCATGAGAAGCAGCAATACCATTTATGAATAACCTGTTGTCTTGGTGACTCGCTCTCAGAGGTCCTATATTACCATTTTCCAAATATTAAGAAAGTGACTCACAGGAAAATTCAACTTTGAACAATGAATAACATGCATCCGGAAGAGAACTACGGAAGTATCCCACCGCACCCTGGGTCGATGTGTCCAGTGGAGTGGAAATCTATCCAGTCAATACAGCAACATTTCATTATTATTATTATTATTATTATTATTATTATTATTATTGTTATTATTATTATTATTATTATTATTAACTGAAGTAGTGCAACTGGGGGTATACTGGAAGATCCGGAATTACGGGAGATCCAGCTGTGACGCTGAATTTTTGAAACATTGAAACATAATTTGAAATATTCTTGTTATTATTAAGCCAGGAACTTTTAAATATTTCATCAATTTCATGTTTGTGGTATTGAATATATTTTGTCACCCTCCAAGTTTTTCTCGTGGCGAAGTTAATTACTTTTCCTCCGAATTAACGAGAAGGCTCCGGGCATCATTTCAACAGTGTGTTCTACAAGACGACTTCAGTTTCACAACCCTCTCATTTGGATCCCGCGGGTGAACTCCACTTTCAAAGAGTCTAAATGCGTTTGGGAACCTCTCGCTTTCGTTCATTTGTTCGAACTGTTCATTGTTACTTCTGTCAGGTGATTGTCTTCCTTTATTTTTATTTTGCTGTGTTCCTGTTCTTTGCTTTCAAAGGCGAAGAGAATAATCATTCTTCATTCAGCGGCTGTCTTTAGCACATCAGAAGTAGATAATTGCGGTCATGCAAGGTTTTGTGAAAGGGGTTCGCTGATAGGCACATAGTGGTACTTATCTCATGATGTATACACTGGAATGTTTCCACACATCTGAATTTGGCTTCTGGCAATCATTCATCGGCTATGAGGATAGAGCTGAAAGTCATTAATGATAAAATAATTGGAAGAAAGTCGCCTTCCCTTGCCCCAAGCTAGGGATATTTAATAATCGATTCCTTAAGACATTATAGATGGGACACGCTTTTTTAGTCTGCTTGTTAAGAGCACGACCCTTACATCAATGTTTTCAGTTCAGTGTCTTGCCATTTTACTTTTTTACTTTCTCGCCGTACTACATACTTACGTACTAAAGAGAGTATTGCGATGTAGCTGCAAATAACGGTGAATTTTTGATACTTGAACTTGTTCCTGGTAATCGAAGTACTTGCATTGCGGGTCCTGCTAACGAAAATGTAAATAAATCCTTTTTTCATATATATTTCTGTCTGCTCGGGATTTCTGCCTTTCAGAAGTGTTCATTATACAAATTTTACACATAAACGTTTAGGGATGGACATCGGCATGCGTTACCTCCTTTCTCAGCGGTCTGATGATACATTTCAATTATCCAGTGAAAGAAACTGTGGATTCCAGTTTTTGGAGTTATTGTGATACTTTTTAAGGAGGTATGTTAGTGAGTGGAATGTTAGGGAAGGGGAAGATGGGTAAATGATTTAATGTGGACGAAATGATTCTTTGGGAAAAGGTGATCTAATTCTCTTTGATAAACTATTCGTTTTACCTAGTTGGGATAGAGATAAATCCTGTTTTTATATGTAGTAAATTACATTTTCTAACATATTTGGTAGACAGAATACACATTTTGTAGATCCATTGTATATTACAGACAAATTGTTTGATGGCAGAACCTCTGTCCGTCCGTGATGGTCTGTGCTCGACAGCCGTTCTGACCACTTTCTCCAAAATTGATATTCCTTCATCAATCTGATATAAATCAAGGTTTTTTTTAATTTTGATTTCTGGAGGTATTTTAATGAGGCCTGAACTTTTCCAAAATTTACTTTGAAATGCCCCCCTCCGTATAGATGCTTAAAAAATGGCGCAAAAAATATTTCCCTAGTAACCACGATTCTCTCGATTCAGTGAGTTATGCAGTGTATATCAAGCTCCATATCAAAGGCAATAACAAGCCATAACGTTTCAGTAAAACGTAAAGTATTTTCATCTCTTGGAACAGTTTTATTTGTGCTGTGTAAGTTCAGACATACTGTATTAAAGTTGACTGTATCGTTCGTAGTGTGGCATGGTACATGAAAAAGAATGGATTGGGACTTAACATTAAACAATTCAATGCAACTCCGTGGTACCTTTTTATAAAATTATTTATTTTAGGTCGCTTTGTAAACAGGTAAGGTCATTAGCGACCACTATTAATTTATATCAGAAATACAATTTACAAATAGTAACAAACCGAAATATTAAATTTACGTAAACATAAAGATTGTCGAATTATTACGTTAACATAACGATATTCGTATTATTATATGTGATAAAGGAGGAGCCGTTGCAGCAATTAGTAAAGTTATGTATATTTGTAAACGTACTCAGGTTTTTGATGAGGATTCGAACGATGACTTTCTTAAGAAAGACTATTCAAGATATATTTTACATGATACTCAGAAAAATTTGAAGCTATGGAAAAATCAAGAATACATTAATAATAAAACATGTAATGAATTGTACTCCTAATTATTGTTTAGCAGATGGGTTTATGAAGACGCGTAAAGAAGTTTCCGAAGCATTCAGTCATTAGTTCAGTTAACTCTTCCTTTTATAAATTTAGTAAATGTCTTTATAGATTACTGAAACCATTTTTATAACAAGACTACACTTATGAAGAACAAAATAGCTTTAGATTAGTGGAAGACCTTTGTAAACTTAATATATATCCGTAAGATCATATGATTTCACTGGACGTTAAATCAATGTTTCCCTCACTATCGAGAGACCTCATTATTCAAGAACTAGAGGATTTGCTTAATAAGAATTCGTTACAATGTGCCATTCCTAATGATGAAATTGTGAATACAGTTAAATTGATTCTACAAAATATTATTTTTAAATTTAAATTATAAAGTATCCCCGTCTGATCTCAGATACTTCTCAAATTATAATGTTTTTCTTCTAATATGTTAATGTTTATTTCATAGGATATTTAAGTGTTTTTTTTTGAAAAATATTTAGCCTGTTGATGGGTGACAACCAATCCCCGAAACTGTAGCAAATTATTATGAGACCCGGAACGTAAAGGAAGAAATTTTATACAAATGTCTATCTATAAAATTATTTAGAGACTCTTCACCTTCAAGAATTACATTAAGAAATATTAAATATAGTAATTTTTTACAATAATTCATATCCTTTTAGCAAGACCAAAAATAATATGTTTTATCATTGTTTTGCAACTTTCAGTTGAGGAAATATTTCATTTATTTCGTCGCCAAGAGAGTTTCTTAGATTTTGGAGGATTAAACATTCAGTGAAGAAATAAAAGATATAATTTCCGCCAACTTAATATGTTTATTTAGAGTGGCGGCTTTCGACGGCTTTGCCGTCATCATCAGTCTCGCTTTTGAGGACAAGTCGGGAGACAGGGCCACAACAGACCGACTTTTGCCACAACAGCTAAATTGATGATGACGGCAAAGCCGACGAAAGCCGGCTCCCTGAATAAACATATTAAGTTGGCGGAGATGACATATTTTATTCTTTCATGTAATTACGTCAACAATAACAAATCAGAATTCCCACAATTAAACATTCAAGGATAATGTGAGTGGTTGATAACATTCCTACACATATTGGACAGGTGTCTGGGACGTTCTTTTTTTAAATGGGACTGCGTGAGGGAAGAATGATGATACCTTATTTTACGTGTGGAAGGGGAAAAAAAGAAAAAAAAGGCGTTGAATGGCGCGCCGCCCCAGGAGAGCTTCCTTTACAAAGAATTCGTTCCGTCTTTCTCTTTTTGTTTCTGAGGTCGCATTTTAACTGCTTGGTCCTTTAGCAACCACTGTGATTTTTAACATTGCGATAACTGTAAGGGTAACACATAAGCGCAACATGAGCACACACTAATATCCATGCTTTGGGCGGGAATCGAACCCGCATTACTTGGAGTGGAGGCAGTCAAGATCCTTCAGTCTTAGCGACCTCGGCTATCATCCTTCCGTCCATGTTTTGTTATTATTCGCTGCATTATCAAATGAGGATTATTAAAGAGAATATTTATCATGAGAATATAAATTTCATAACAGGAAAAGCATCTATATAAATATTTGGGCAGAGAATTGGTTATGTGTGGTGCTAACTAAGTTTCTTTAGAACAAGAACTTTTCATTTCCCAATTTCACTCGTAATTTTTCACGTTATTCTGATTTTATTTGGTTAAATATTAATTTTGAGTGTCTTCAATGTGATGAATCAATTCGAAACGATTATGACAGAAACGAAATGAAAGGAGTATGACAGAAATGGCATATACTAATCCCAAGCGTTTCACATTTGCATATGTCTTAGAACCTCTAAAACATGTTTTTCCTAATTCTTTCAGAATCTTCGAGAAGTAGGCAAAATTGTGCCAATCGGTAGTTCGTCCATCGGTCAGATTGATCGTCTATTTGTCAAACGGATACGAATTCTTCTATTACACCCATATCGCCCATAGTATTAAAATGTGTGCGACATAGACAGACATTTATTTCACTCGTTCGTACAATGTTCTATTCCACGAAACTGTTGAAAGAGAACATTTAATACAGAAATATTCCGGATTTGAAAACAAAGACTTAATGAGTCCCTAATGTTTTTCTTTATCGCGAGCTAATTACATAATATAGATGAAGTATTGTAACGCTGCAGCAAAACAGACGATTTTTCGACTGAAAAATTGATAGTTTGGGAACCTAATACTGAAAGCCAAAAGCCGAAAGTGGGTAAACCTTGTTCCTATTTGTAGTAAATAATTTCTTCTAACATCCTCTCGTACGCTCAGGATCCACTATTTCTGGGTCTTCGTAACTAAACAATTGGTTCATAGCAAAACCTGTGTCTGTCCTTCCACGCGTCCATCTTTATGTCCATCATATGAGGGTAACACTTTACAGAACCTGAACCGTTCAGTCGAAATTATATTCAGCTGAATACTTTCAATTTTGCGAGTACTTTACACGAAGACTTTATAACATTTTGTCGCATTGGGTCGCATTGCGGTTGATCTTTGAATTTTTTTAAATTTGAAGTTCAAGTACAGACATTTTGTAAATGAAATCTGTCTTCAAAGTTCAATCGTTAAATATGGTCATGTAACGCTATCGAAATAACGCAAGTTTCATTTTCGATAAAGTCTTCGTATTTTCAAGAAATGCAAAAAATTAATATTCCAAAACTACAACATTGATGGTATAGATGTTTTCCTTAATACAACGCCCTAAAAATTGATATTTAAAGAGAAACAAGAACTTTTTTGTAAATATGAGTATTCTCGCAATATTTGTGAAAATCTTCCAAATTACAAATTCCAATTTCTCGTGAAAAAATATCACGAGAAGTCGTGTTGTAACACCAAGGCAATGCCGTAACACGGCAGTTGGAGGCGCTCTCTCTCCAGTCTCAGTCTACACTTAACATGACGACAGGCGACCCTCGACAACTCCCGCCTCAGCCCGGAGCTCCGTTCAAATAATCGAAGTCCAGCTGTTATTTACATGTAAATAAAAAAAAGTTGATTGAAAAAGGGAGGGGAAATCTTTATTTGCCAACCCCTCCTGGATAAGGCCACGTACAGCTACACCCTCCTCCCTTAAATTTCAACAAGCGGAAACCAGCACACGTTGTTCCGCCCTTTATCTCCCTCTTTCTCTTTTCTTCTCTCCATCTCTCCCTTCGTCTCCCTCCCTCCCTCTCCCTTCGTCTCCCTCCCTCCCTCTCCCTCCCTCTCCCTTCGTCTCCCTCCCTCCCTCCCTCTCCCTCCCTCCCTCCCTCTCCCTCCCTCACCCTCCCTCTCCCTCCCTCACCCTCCCTCTCCCTCCCTCACCCTCCCTCTCCCTCCCTCTCCCTCCCTCTCCCTCCGTCTCCCTCCCTCTTTCTCGGTCTCCCTCTCTCTCCTTCCGTCTCCCTCCGTCTCCCTCCCTCCTCATCTCTCTCAGTCTCCCTCTCTCCGTCTCCCTCCCTCTCTCCGTCTCCCTCCCTCTCCCCGTCTCCCTCCCTCTCCCCGTCTCCCTCCCTCTCCCCGTCTCCCTCCCTCTCCCCGTCTCCCTCCCTCTCTCTCCGTGTCCCGCCCTCTCTCTTTGTCCCCCTCTAAGTCTCCCTGTCTCTCCATCTCCCTCTCTCTCCCTCCCTCTCCCTCCCTATTTGTGTCGCCGCGCGTCACCGCGTCGCGTAGGAGTCCCCATTCGAGCAGCGAATATCGTAAATTGCCTGGCCGGAATTGCGCCTGGCGGTGCCGTTAGCCCCTCTGGGCGGCGGGCGGGCTGGCGGGCGGGCGCCGCCGCTCTTTTGTTTCTCGCACCGCGCCGCGGGAGGCATTGTCTCTCTCATTAATCGCGGCGCCGTTGGCTGCGTCCCCGATGGCGCTCGGGGTCAAGGTCACGGAAGGAATGAGGCGCCTACAGGAGGGAGCCTCGTTTGATTGGCGACCTCCCGCGAGGATTTGGGCGGGGCGCACGTGGGAGGAATGGGAGGTTTCTGTTCGTAATACTGAAGTATAATGACACGGACTTGACGGAACTAAACAGAGAAACGAAAAGCCACTCGTAACGGCCGTCGTCCGTTAAGATCAATCGAAACAAATGAATTGAAGTTAAATGAAAATCACTCAATGAGATGATGGTAATTATAACAATAATAATAATAATAATAATAATAATAGTAAAGCAGCTAATAATAATACTTATTCGAAAAAAATGAATTTCTTGTTCACATGCTCTTTACTCTCGCGCATGCCACATCCTTCGTGTAGAGAAAGTAATGTAATGCTTCAGTGAAACGACAGCGATTATTCTGCTCAAAAAATCGTGTTGTAGGGCCCCGATACCGAAAACATGGACAATTCTAGTTCCTATAGGTAGTAAATTAGTTCCTCTAACACGTTGTGAAGTCATAATCCTCGTTTTGCGGTTCCCTGTTTCCAAAAAAAAAAAAAAAAAAAAAAAAAAGTAAGGCAGAACTTTTGTCCCTCCGTCTGTCTTTCTGCGAACTAAATTAGCGGCAAAGCCGTGTGAGGGCATTTCTCCAAAATTGATATTCCTCAATCAATCTGGATGATAGGATATGATCTCATTCGTTCATATTTTCACCCTCATATCTCATTCACCCATCTACCTCATATATCGACCGTCCGACGCACGTCTCCCACTTCCTTTATCTCAATGGCATATCAGACACAGGATCTGACAAAACATTCAAGCAGTGGAATGTACTATAAATTGCACATACACTGATATTACGTTGCCTACTTTTCCGCTCCGAGCTGCCAGGAAAAAAACACTGTTTGTGAACATTGCAAAAAAGTAAATAAGGGTTCAATTAAAAATGGCGTTGGATTTCTTCACATTGTTAGTGTCCGTCGTATTGACTTTTAAGTAACTTTAAATCCCTTGCACTCTTTAAAGTAGATCGTTTAGTTCTCTGATGGAGTTCTGTTCCTGATGGAATCCTGCTTAAACGATAGGAGAATCGGAAGAAATTCTCAAGTCTCACATAAAACACTTTCCTGCGATATTTTAAATCTAATTAACGATTAGTACAATGTCGATTTCTATCAACAAGTGATTCGATTATCGATATAGATGTAGATTAAGAATACAGTCACTCTACTTTCATGATATGTTCAATCGTCCCTATAAAGTAAGTTTATTTCGCTAGGTAACATAACGATTTTGTGTTTTTAAGAAACCTGAAAATTCGGGGGCACTTTCAGCTTCATAAAAGCGTTGTGTTAGACATTCCAAAGCTATTTGTTTTCCAACGCAGGCCCTCGATTTGTTCCCGATACAATGCAGCTTATCAGTTATGTTCATGGTTGTCCAAAGTTCTTGCACCCCATCGGGACATAAACAAGAACTTATGTATACGTATGTTGAGATAATATACAGGTAGGTGGTGTAAGACGATCCCTTTATCCCAAGCCCGAGAGGCTGGGCCACCGCTGGTCAGCGAAGGTCCTTAGCGGACTGTCGAGCCATAGGACAGGACAGGTAGCATAAGAACTATTTTTATTATACGTTTTCTTCATTCTAGTTTCTATACATCTAGTGATTCACCGACATTGAAAATGTTAATTGGCATGGTGCCTCACCTGCAAGAAGCAAATGAGCAAGCCGCCTGACCTGTTCTCAAAAGTGTAAACAGGCAAGACATCTAGTAGCTTCTTCTTTCGTATCTATTTCACGACCAGTTTTTATTTCTCTTCAATCTGTTCGTAAAAATCCGTACCACAATCGGTTTGCAGGAATTTATGATAGCATGTTTTCTTCCTTCACATCTTGGGTTTCAAGACGCGAGGAGAGGACTGATCGCCGCCTTACGAGGCTGTTGTTTATTGCAGTGAGAGCGGCTTTCGAAGGCAGCTGCTGTCGCCACTGGCGAGAGTTGGAGAACGCGGCTTTGGCTGAGGGCCGTCGCCTTGTCATCTGCCTGCTAGACATCTCGATGAAGCCAGGGGAGCTTTCCAAAGCACCATGAATCGACTAGTATTACTAATTCGTTTTTACAACGCATTGCCAGATGACGTTAAACAATTGAAGTCTGTTCAAAAATTTACGTTCAAAGTAAAACTTTTTCTGCTTCATAACTGTGACTATACAAATAGACTGTACTGATCATCAAAAAATGTTTGTTTTAAGAGAACAGTGGTATATAATGAATTAGTTTACATTTGTTTTGTATATTAAAAAATTAATATGCTTGTAACAAATAATGTACTTCAGCTTCCTGGTCAATGGCCCCCATCTCGATCAGGTTTTTGTCCGGTTTCCCTGATACATTGAGAAAATGCCGAGATGGCCCCTTGTTTTGCTTCTGAACGCAAATGTAGCTTCACTATGCGCACGTTTTGTTGAACTTTCCTTTTGCCTGTAGTTGTAGGAGTGGAGGTAAGGGCGAATTACTATTTTGTTAGCAATGTAGAAAATAAAATCTGCAGTTCAGTTACCGCGGCAAATACGTTCTCTGTAACTCCTGAACGAAAATGTCTAGTTTTTTTCTAATATTACTAATATCGTTTTTTAATTTTATTTTTATTTATTTATTTACCTTTAACTTTTACTTCTAACCTTTTAACCTTTACTTTATAGTTAAAATTATGGGAAGGGATCCTGAAATTCAAGAAAACGTGTGCATATGATGATTTCCCCAATGGGTCACATACAGTTTTTACTGTTTTTGATTAAATAAATCTAACGAAACGAAATTCTTAAGTTGGCATGTAACGTTAATTGGTAAAACTGTGTGCCAGAGATTACAACTATATTTCATGATTGATTGATTGATTGATTGATTGGTGTTTTAAAACGCGTCAACTGCTCCGGCCACTAGCCTCGTAGGTGCATGTTTGTTTTTTGTCACCGGAGGTGGCGGTGATCTTCACCCGCTGGATGGTGAAATCTCTCGCCTTGCGGAGCCTTCCGAAGCAGGTATCTTCCGTCAGCGGGGAACCGCCGCAGCAGAGACAAGATCTAAGCTCCCGACCGGCCTTCAGACGTGGGGTAGTGTAGCGCGTGGAAGTGTAAATGTTTGTAAGTAAGGGGTACCGGCAGAGCTAAGAAGAGGAAGGGGATATTATGTGCGGCCCGTGGCCCGCTAGTTAGGGTTCTGTTCCGGCATTCGCCTGGTGTTAATCGGAGAAACCACAGAAAACTGTCGATCAGAGTTCTCCAACCGACAGCGGCTGAATTCGACCTGGTTTTGTTGCTTGTCTTGCCACCGCCGGGACTCGAATCCTAGGCACTGCAGTGACATCACTTGATGCCCTGAGCCACTTAAGTCGGTCAAGCATGTTATAGAGACGACAATGCCCTTAGTCCGCGCCTAGAAAAATTTAATGGATGAAACGAGTTTTCTATTCTACAAGGATAGAAGCATTTTCTTATTGAAAACTTAGGAGCACATAGAGGATTAATTGTGTCTTAATTGTTTGCTTGGCCTGTATACTGGTGCTCAGTTGTGCCGTTTGCCTGTGTTTCCCGAAATGACCGATACGGTTATAGTTATATTATCGTTTTGAAAGTAATATGTTCCTTTTTTCCCCACGTCATTATCTTATAACTTTCGTCAAACGTGTCTGAAGAAACGACACAATTGTGGAAGTTCCGTTCTTACCGTAAAGACATACTAGGTAGATGTGACGAAGTTTGAGTCGGAATGACGTTGCAGAAGGAACGGTAAAACCTAGGAAATTGCCGTACTTGGAAATTCCAGGAGAATTGGAAACTCTATTCTGAAGCCGTGAATATTTTGACAAACAGAGAGTGTGCCATTAATCATCGTGCCATACCTGGGGTCTTTTGATTGCAAACATGATTTTTCTGTTAGTTTATTTTCTCGAATGTTTATAGTATAGGCTCAGCCTCCTAAATGTACGAGTACCTTCTTGCACTTAAGAAAGCACGTATGAAATCGTTTTTAATTTTTTCCTAACCTTATTGGAGAGATATTAATGTTTTCGTTACATGCGCTGATCTAAGGGGGCGTCAATAAATTACGTAACGCAAATTTGGAGTATTTTGAATACCCTCTCTCCCCCCTGTAACGCGTACGTGAACCGCTTCTAATAATCATGTAACGATTGCGACAAGCCCCCGCCCCCAGATTCAATCAATATATCATTGAAGAAACAAAATTTCATTTATTGCAACAGTTTATAGAATATAACTTCTTTAATTTACTATATTTTTAATTTAATTTGCTAATATGGTAATTTTTTAGTGTAAGACTCAATAAAAGGAATTACTTCAGCAAAGTTGAAAGATTTTAAAAATAAATATTAACATTACGTAACACTAAAATGTGACCACACCCTATGTAAAGCAACGTAACGCTACCTCAAGCCCCCTCCACCCTCTTCAGCGTGATGTAATTTATGGACGACCCCTAAGGTTTAGCTACGTTTCTACGTATCGTGAATTCTGATAATTATTTTTGACTGCCAGTATTCAATTTTTCTTGTCGAAATAACTCACTAACTCTTATGTTAGTATATCTTTCTCTGCACCATTACATATCAAAAATGGAGGGTACGTACTGTGGAGGATTTTTATATAAAATATTTTGTATTTGTAAATTATATGTATTACATTAATGAAAATAACTTATAAAAGGTAAATTATATAAAATCATTCATTTTCAATATAGTTTATATTTGTGTTTACAACTTCCAGGTATCAGAAAAGCCTGGGGTCCTAAAAGTGGTCAGGAATGTCACTTCATATTAACAAGAAAATACGGTTCGAGATTTAACAATGTACGCAGATCACGAAGTTCCGTTCTATTGCCTCCGTGGCAGTTGGGTCACTCGCTCTGTCGCAGTCACAAATGATGTCAATACACACGAGGTCTAATAGCTCAGCGACAGCACTTTTCACCTTTCAAGTGCGAGGATTCACAGTCCGATCTCTCCGAGTGGAACTTCTGGCGGACAGGGGGCATCGGCTCCCACGTTCCTTGCGGTTCTTCCTCCTATCTTTCATTCCCCCCACACACAATTCTCATCTCATTACTCTCTAATCATCATTTATCATCAACCCTCCAGTCTTTTCGATGACACTGTTCGCGGTCGTAACTATATACTTCTGGCTAGAAAACAACTCCTAGAGGGCGTGTTCTCTCATTTGCAAGAGATGATAGTAACAATAATGAAAATAATAATAATGATAATGATAATGACAATAATAATAATGATAATGATAATAATGATAATAGTAATAACAATAATAATGATGATGATGATGATGTATGCTCTTCGAATAAATATCGTCAAATTATGTAAGATTATGTTCAGTTGTGTAGTGAAGTTCTTGACCACACTGGTGTTGACTAGTGCGTGGTGCGTTTAAACTATTATTGAGATTTACTATTTTTCCACGGCATACCATTCATGATGATAATTGTTAAAATAATTTATTATAAGCATTAACTATATAATTTAAAATTACCAGTTTTCAAATTGTAATATAACAAACTTAATATACTACCGATTTCTCCAAACTTTTCTAATTAAAGTCAATTTTCTTTCTCAGTCACCTGTTCTTGTTTTGAAGAGAAGCTACACTTTAAAAAAGTTCAAAGTTATAAAGGCTAAATCAACACCAGTACAAAATTTATTTTTAAATCGGAAGAAATCGTCGTATGATATGCGTATTGTGAATGTCATTACCCGGGTGGGAAGCAAAATTCGGTCTAACGGCCTTCTGTGGTAAATTACCAATGTTGTGTCATAAGATGTTTTAGAACCTTACAGCGTATATAAATGTTATATATTTCAGGACGCTAAAATGCCAGTGTAAAGAAACGATAGTGCAGAAAAACGTCAGTCCTATAAAGTACTATTTTACACACCGTTTTCGAGATGGTAGTTTATTAAATTTGATCTAGAATATTTGTGGAAAGTAATAAGTGCTGATATAACCCAAACAAAATTACCTATTTCATATGGGCATACTTCGTTTGCCATAGCAACAGCAAGGTCTTGTTGCATTTATTTGTTTCAGGAAGGCGACATCATGTTCCAAAACCATCTTTCCAACGCGATCATCTTCAGGACTCCGAGGTAAGGCGCTGACATTGAAGTATTATGAGATAAAATGATGGCAACTGAGCGAGAAGATGAAGTAGATATACGACTATTTAAACAATGGGTCTGTGGACGTAAATCAGCTGTAAACTATACTATTTGTATTTGTAAAGAATATGTATTACATCGTTGAAAATAACTTATAAAAGGAATGTTATATAAAATCATTTACAATATAGTTTATATTGTATAACCTACACCTACAGTAGTGACGTTTAAGCTGCCTATTGGTTGCCACCGTAACAGCTGATCAAACGTCAACGGACTCTGTATATAAATCGAAGTATAATGGAAAAACAGGGGTCATGGGGAAATCACGAGAAAACCAAACTGGAACCCCGCTTGGGCGAGATCCCAAGGGGTGGGCGGGATTTGACACCCGGTACCAGAACCCGACTGCCCGGGAGGCCGATCAAAGGGTCAAGGCTACCAGGCATTTTCTAGATATACATTATGTCTGGATGTAGTAAACTCGCGTACATTCGATTGTAGGGAACTGCAATTACTGTTCGCAATCCACACACATAAACTAATTCCCCCTTAAATAGAAATTTTTAATTGTTTAGAGAGAATACAACTTACAGAGAAAATTATCACAGTATCGCGAATGCGAAGCTGAAAGAGTTATTGGATGAAGGGGTTGTGTGTTTTTTTTCACATGTATGGTGAATGAAAAGAATAGTGTATTCCCTAAAGAGTTCATCGAAAGTGCACTAACGTATCTCAAGTGGGTGGATAACGAAGAAGCTGTTGGTTAGAGTGTTCGCATTCCACGGCGCAATCCCGGGTACAATTTCTGGCCGGGACAAAAAAAGAACTGTGCCTTTTCCTTACAACCGTCCCAGTATCAATAGCTGTGTGACGATGAGAAATCTCGCCCTAAGAGTATGAAGACCAGTATATACTGCGAAGGGATGTCTTCGTGCTAACCACACGAACCTCTTGTCCCATGACCCAGAGGCTGGATCTCCGCTGGTCGGCCAAGGCCCGCAGCGGGCTGTCAAGCCATAGGACTCGACAGGATAATGAAGAATTCAATTCAATTTAGTGATGCCCTATTTTACATGGCAAGCCTCAATCCATCAGATCTGCTCTTCCGACGGTCACGCAAATTTCGCATCGTCCACCATCCAGCGAAGAAAGAATGTATCACTGGGGCGCCGAAACAGGCGATTTAAATTTAGCTCAGAGGCTTCTTTCCGGCTAGAATCAAGTGTTAAGATGGAAACGAAGCTAATTAAATTTTGATTTTGTGGTCATTGAATATTTTACTGTCTCATTCGTAGTTGAAAAAATTGTATTATTTTGGGGGATCATAGGATATAGTGAACTGAACCCCGGAATTTTTCTATATCAGGAGTCGACTATATACCTGTACTGAAGAATTTCTTCAAGAGTGGCATCTATTGCTGTATAACTTGTCCATCTTTACGATACCTTGAAGTTGCATACCGTTGGTGATAGTAGTCTAGTGATACGATTGAAGACTTGATGATGCCGTAGAGGAGGCATTTCCTACAATAATGAACGTACAGGATTTCGAGTTAGTGTGATCGTTTCTGAAATCTTTTCCTTCCGAAAGAAATGTAGGTAACCAAGGTTATTTCGTTTAAGGTGTACATTAATTCGTTAGTTTACAGGAAGGAGGGAAATAATGTCAGACATAAATATATAGCATAATGTTCCCACGGATAGAAAATGTGTGTATATTAGGGTGTTGTTGATAATTGACGTCCGCATTAAACCTCTTATATCGATGAAAATTCCGGGCCTGGCATTTCGCGGTTATGAAACCAAATAACACGTGCCTTAAATATAAATATAATATTAAAGAACGCAGGGTGTTTATGCTTTGGTGTCTACTGCAGCAATTACTATAGCGGCTTGAAATAGGGTGTGGTGTGGCGTGGTGTGGCGTGACGTGACGTGTGATTTAGTCGGTCAAAAGTCGCGCCCGGAGTTGGACGGCGGAAGGCGGCGCGCGAGCGGTTCTGCAGCGCTCCGGGGGGTCGCACGCGCAGGTCACGGGACGAGTCCTCTCGCGCTCTTTTGTTCCCATCAGCCTCCGATGCCTCACTGCCTTCTCTGCGCAGCGCCCGCCGCTCGCTACTGGCCCCGATGCCGCTCCCGTCGCCCCCGCGCCCAACTCTACATCCGCCTGCTCGCCCCCACCCATTGCTGCGTTTTGCCTCCAACGCCTCCCCCGACCCCGCCTCCGCTCTCGTCTCGTTTTAGCGCCGTTCTGGATTCCATTTCCGCTAACGCCCCACACCCGGACCCCCCAGAGATGGCTCAGGGCTCTTTCGTCATTGCACTACCTCTGATCCGGAGGTCTTAGTAGGGTCGAGTCCCGGCTGTGACAGGATTCGCAACACTAGCTTGTCAGCTAGTGTCGCTGTCTGAAGAAAAAGTCTAGCCGCTGACGGCTGCTCTGATCGGGATTTTTCAGTTCGATCAACACCAGGCGAATGACGCAGCAGTACCATAACAAAGGGGCCAAGGACCCCGCGCAATCTCTTCTTCCTTTTTTATGTCCTATCCTTTTCCCTTACTTATACACACTTACACTTACATGCACTACACTACCCCACATGGCGGGAGACCGGACTGAAACTAAGAGCTTGTCCCGCGTGGGGTGGTGCCCCGCTGGTGGGAGATACCTGCTGAGGCACAACCTCGCTAGCCGACGCTAGTCGGAGCCGTATCTCGCCGGGAAGACCACGGTCACCTCCCTATCAAAGCATTCATTACACTTAAGTGACTAATGGCTCTAGTAATTGACGCGGCACCAATCACAATTAGTCTATCTATGCATCACAATTAGTCTATCTATACCCCTCCCCGCCATTGCCGCCTCTAGCCACCTTCCCACCCATCCCCTTGCCACGACCACCGCTCCATTTCCTTCCCGCGGATTGAGCTCGTCTTGCTACGCCCTTCCACCTCCCCCCTTTCGGCCCTGCCCCTTCCCACTGACCCAGTCACCACCCCGCCCCTAGCCTACTTATCGGCCCGTGCCATTGGCTCGCTTCCCCCGTCTTCCTCCGTCCTCTCGCATCCTCCACTGCCTCCGCCATCGCCGCACCCCCGCCCTCAGCTCCGCCTCCTCCGTGCCATCGCTCAGCGATCACTTAGAAGCCCGATGTTTCTCCGCTATATTGGTATTCAGTGACCCCGAAACTTACTAGGCTTCCCCGGCGGGAGACAATGTCAAACGTCGCCGTGGGAGTAGGCGTGCCCCCGGCGCGGCGCGGTCCCACTGACCTCCACCCCCGCGGGCTTTCCCTCCCATCAGTCAGCGCCGCTTTGTTTGATCGCGCGACAACAGCGCCCACACACGCCCGCGGCCACGCGCGGAACCTCCGGAGCGCACCTCACCTCAAGAGAGATGGTGCACCTGTGGAGGGCGTGCCTAAAGGATGTCGCTACCTCCCAAACGCTGGCTGTGATGCCAATGGCTCTCATTGGCTGCGATGGCTCTGGGCAAAGGTTGCTACCACTGCAGCGGCTCCGACCCTGAGGTCCTAGAGTTCGAGCCCCGATAGTATCTGATTTTCAGCACCAGCTATGTTGTTTAATTGAATTCATTCTCTATCTAGAAGAGAATTCTAGTGGCAGGCTGCTCTGATCGGCAGCTTTCCGTAGCGTTTTCATCAATACGAGGCGAATGCTGAAGTAGTACCTTAACAAGGGAAGTACCGGACCGAGCGATCTTTTTTTCTGCATCCTCCTCTAAATGCGGACACAAATGCCCTACCCTGCCATCGGTTCACAATTCGGGGGCATTTTTTTATATATCTATCGTACGTCAAAAACAATTAAAAACCGTGTGTGACGTACTACACTGTATTCTCTGCGCGTTTTCTTAATTCTGGGATCCTTACCCTAAACCACATATTATTTGAAGCCTGAATACAAAAAGAAATGAGCGTTTTGGGAAAGAACAGTTAACTAAATATTCGCTCCGATGTAATAAAATCTATGCTCAAAGACAAATCAACTATACATTTAAGTTCTTATCCTTCATCATATCCTTTGCGAAGGAAAGTACTTCTGCCACGGCAACATGGAGAACGATAATTTGAATAACTATATTGAACAATAGTGAAGTTACATTTATGTTCAGAAGCTAAACAAGTGACCATTTCATCATTTTCTCAGGGGAACAGAAAAACGACGAAAGACCTGATTGAGTTGGGGAGGGGAGGAGGGCTTGCAGCTGGTTCCGGCCGGGATGGCTCTCCCCTGGCGGTGATATCTAAAGAGGGAAACCCCCGGAAGCCGACCTACGCTAATACGTTCCAGGGAGGGTTTCCGGGTCACGTTCCAGCTGGGGAGGAACACCGATCTTGCGCTGCAGTGATGGGACTAATGACCGCAGCAGTGTACGCGCACGGAAACACAAATAATTCAACCTCTGTCGCTGGGATGTGGCCAGTCGTCTGTTCCTCACGTCGCCGATGGCCTTTGGATGGCTGCGAAACCGCGTGAGGAGCTGCTTCGCAAGTGCCCTGACGCCCGATCACTGGAAATTCCGATCCCTAACGGCTCCGTTTCGTTCCGTACACCGATTAGCACTTAATAGGATTAACGTGCTAGTCTAAAGCAGGATGTAGACTTTCGGGTAGACGGGAGCTTAAGATGTTTTTATAAGTTAAAAAGGTCATTAGAACACCTTTTTTTTCAGTTTCGTTGCAATTTAGACCGCTACGTTGGTACGATGTAAATAGCGATATAAATTCCTGATTTCTTGTCTGGTTTTCTTATATAAGACTTAATCCCACAACCATTTGTATTAAGAGATACGAATTTGTATTAAGGGATACGACTTTTACCGGTCTGCTCCGAGAAACTTCAACTTAACGACCAAGTTTGTAAACGACTTCATGAGTTTAGAAAAATGCGTTGACGACGCCTGTAAGATGAATGTTAAAAGAGAGTTCGAAATTGGGTAGCATAAGTAGCATTTTTCAAACGCTAACCCCAACTAACAATAAAATTTTTCATCGCAGCGATGGCACGCTACACTTTGCGACATTTAACAATGCGTTCCAACCGGGAGAGGTGACACAGTGCATCAATTGATGTTACTGCAGGGTCGCTGACCGGGAGGTCCGACAGTGGCAGGAATATCGACCTTAGCTTCTCAGCTAGGTCGAATTCAGTCGCTTTCTGGAGGAGAATTCTAGATGCCGGCTGCTCTTGATCGGTAGTTTTCCGTGGTTTCTCCGATGAACCCCAGGCGAATGCCGGAGGGACCACAGACCGCGCGCGATCTTTCCTTCCTCTTCCTTGCCATATCCTCTTCCCTTACTTACATATACATGCACTACATTACCACACTTGTCGGGAGTTTACAGATTGTCCCGGCTAAGGCGGGGTGGCCTGCTGGTGGGAGATATCTGGTTGGGGAAAACCGACGGTAGGTCGTCGCCGATCTCGCCATCCAGTGGGGGAAGAACACCGCCGCCTCCCGAGGGAAACATGCACCACACTTACGGGAGTAATGACCTCAATGGTTGACGCATCCGGAATCACTAACAACCAACCAACAATACGGTCAATATTTTTTTCTTCTTTTTCATTTTCTTCCTGTTCTCTTTTTTCTTTTTCGGCACTTCAGCCCATTACTGACTAAACGATATAAAATTGGTTACGCTCATTCGCTCCGCAGGTGTACTTAACATTAGTTTTCGCTGGTAAAACTTCGTTCTCCGGTGAATTGGCAGGCACTTTGTCTTATGAATAATACCTTTTGTTCACTGATAAAGAAAACAGTACAAAATGTGAGCTCCCCTTTACAAGCAAATATTACTTACGCTTTCACTATTTTTGAAATAAATGAAACTTTATTTTTATTTTTAATGTAAATTTATAGAATAAATATTTATTTGCAATTACATTATAGTTTTTCAATCCGCTCTGACTATATCTATGGGATTTAGATATATATTTACAGGTATCATAAACGTTAAAAAGGAATATTCAGTAAAAGTGCCCTTCTCATAATAGGAACGAAATATTTACATCTCGGAAAATCTGATTGAGTTTATTGCCTTATCGCATATTGCCTTATCGCTTTAATCTTCTTTTTTGCAACGCATTATCTGATATATTTATGTTATGTCTCCTGTATTTCTCTAGGTTTTCTTAATTTTTTGAGAGATTTTTGCCGCGAGTGCGCTTACTACGGCCGCTAGGGCTGCGCCGTCGTTGCCACTATGCACGGATGGTAGGTGGCTCTGTCTCTCGTTGCTGCGGTGCTCGGTCACCCGCCGAGGCAGATACGGCGGGCTGAGGTCGTTGCAGGAGCCCCTCGGTTAATGTTGGTGCTCGGCCGCTATGAAGTGGGGCCAGAGCGACCGTCTCTGGTTGATTGGGTCTGAGAGTTGTGATGATCCTGAGGCGGCGGTTTAAGTGTTGAATAGTGAAATGAGTGGCAGAGGCACAGTCGCAAACCTCCTTTCTCCACCACAAACACAATTTCAGCCCAGAAACTGTATTTCGACGAACCCGTAGAGGCCTAAGTGGATCAGGGCATCTATTGGAGTCCTAGGGTTGGAGTCACGACTGTGGCAGGATTTTCGACTCTAGCAACGTGGCTAGATGAATACAGCAGCTCTGTGGAATAGAATCCTAGTGCCCGGCTGCTCTGATCGACATTTTTCTGGGGTTTCTCCGATCAACTTCATGCCGGAGCAGTACCCTAACAAACGGGCCACGGACCGCGCGCGATCTGTCCTTCCTCTTCGTTGCCCCATCTTCCTTCCTCACGCACACTTATACTTACAGTCACTACCCACCACACTTGTCGGGAGCTTGTGCCGACTGGCGCGGTACCCCACTAGTGGGAGATACCTGGTTGGGGAAGAATCTCGCTCGACGTAGATCTGCGCCGGATCTCGCCATCCAGCGGGGGTGAATTACCACTATCTCCCGCGTGAAAAAACTATACATTCCACTTACGGGACTAACGATGTTAGCACTTGACACGCCCGGAATCACTAATCTATCAATTGGAATACCCCTTATTCTCTACGGTCTCACATTGCACCATTTTACTCCGTTCTCAAAATCTCAAACAAGAGAGATTTCTAAATGCTTTATGTGGTCGAGGAACATCATCAATTCCCTCACCGGTCGCATCTTTCCGTCCTGACGCAACTACAGCTCTCACCGTTCTCTTGGTTTCTACCCGTTGCCTTCGTGAATACTACAATCTGTACTAATAAACAATGCGCAAAGGTAATTCTCTGAAGATCGTCATACGTATTCACAACTATTTATTTTTTTAATAAACGTTCAAGACAAATTGAATGACGGTCACGAAAATTTCAAGCAATGTTTAACGTTTATTATATGCTTACCCAGGGAGATAGCTTACCCAGGGACATTTTCGACTCCTGTTACATAGCTGGAACGAATACGGGCACTCTCTTCGGAAGACAATTCATTCTGTTTCTTCGATACACATTCATATTAAGAATGCACAGAATCAAAATGTTCTTCACATAAATTGAAATATGCACCCAAGAATACACTGAACACACATAGTATGTCTAAACATTCTGTCTTAAATTGATTTTGGCATCTTCAGTGGCTGGAACCAAATAAAATTTTCTTTTTCTAAAGCTTGCTGGGTGTGTTTATTATCATACTGCTTCAGAATTTACTGCAATAACAATTTGGCCAATTCTGTACCTCTAATGTCATTTTTACTTGTTTTCATACTGTTATATATTTTTCTGTTATATATTTCAAGTTAAACTTGTTTCCATCTATGTAAATACTTATGTTTAAATCTTTTTTACATTTCGCGGTGTTATAATTTCTTGTTTCATCACACTCAGTAACAAAAAATTCTCCAATCCTTTCGTTTTCCAAAGCGTTATTTTCTTTCACATTATTTCAACCAATTTCTTATTAATTTGTTTCCCATATACTTATGTCTAGCGTATTATTTCTGGGTATCACAGTACAATACAATTATTAATTTGAACTAATAGGTGCAGTTCATTTAAAAAAAATTAAAACTTTTGTATTAATGTTCCTGTTCTATTTAACAGTTCGCAAGTAACGGTGTCATGTGTCGTTTGAGCGATTTGAATTTGTCTTCATAACCAATACTTGTTTTCTTTTTAACTAGTTGAAAAGGTTATTTAGGAAATGATGTATTTCCATCTCTGTTTGTTTTCTGCTTTTATGTGTTTTTAGGACGTTCCTCCATAATGCTACCACGGAATGTGTTCAAATACAGTGTTTCTCGTGTGTTAAACGGTATCCGAACACCGTTGAGAAATTGTGTGTTTCTCTTTCTGAAATGTCTTGTTTCTCGGAAATATATTTCGCGAACACGCTCCATTGTTCGGTTGAGAGGGGCCCGGGGGGGGGGGAACGACCGAGCGCCTTCTCAACGCGCGGAGGTGGGAGGCGAGCGGCCGCCCCCGCCCCCGCCCGCGCAGCGTCAGTGTCTTTCTGCTGTTTCAATATTAGAGCCTCGGCGTGTTTGCGCTCCTCGCCCAACGACAAGACTCCGCCGCCGCCTTTGCCACCTCCACCGCTTCAGGCGTATCCGCCTCCGCCTCCTCTGCCTCCACCTCCGACTGCCCCTGCGCCTCCGCCGTCCCCGCCATCGCCTTCGCCGCCGCCGCCTGCGCCGCCGCTTCCGCCGACGCAACCATCGCCGCCTCCATCTCCGCCTCCACCTCCACCTCCACTTCCACCACCACCGCCACCTCCGCCTCCGCCACCGCCTTCGCCGCCGGCACCTACGCCTCTGCCATCGCCGTGGCAGCCTCCTCCGCCTACGTCGAAAGCGTTTGGCACGGGGCGCGGCGCGCGAAGCGTGTGCTGCGAGGGTGAAAGCTCCATCAAAGGAAAACACTTCGGAGGGCGTGTCAGTCAGTCAGTCATGGGTGCGTGCCGTGCGCGCGTGATGATTCAAAGGCGTAACGTCTTCCTTCTCAAGGCGCCATCTGTCGGCGTAAACAGATGTGTGCCCCTCCCCCACCCCACCCCGCCTTCCATCAGCCTTTCCAAACGTCAGGTGCGTGCTGAGGGCGATGGCATTTTTCGGAGGTGGGGATTTTGCGAGTTCAACTCGACGGGCAGTGGGTTCGTCGCCACTTGGAACGACTTGGGTTGAAATAAGTGCGCGCCCGAACACAAATATTTCTGGTGTTTTTAACATAACGTTTAAAAAAATACATTACAGAGTAAAATATTAGTTTTATTTTTAGTAATTAATTGTAGCTCTTTATGAGCCATCTTTTTTAGGATGCGTGTGCCTAAGGTTTTAGCCCTAAACATTCGTTCTGTACCTGGATTGGAGGAGTGATTTTGAGCAGGTGTTTTTGAAAGTGTATACATCATGATCGAATGATAGTGTAATGAAAGGCAAATCTCCGAAAAACCTATTGAAAGCCACATCCTATCAAATTTAACACAAATTCAGCACTGAGCTTTGAACTCCGTCCGATCTCATCGGTGGAAGACGGGTAGTCTGACCGAGACGGGTGCCCATTTTTTTAACTTATAAAAATATGAAAAATAGAAACAGTATTGTGAGCATATTTTACTGCTCATTTTTGTCTTGAGGTGATGAATTTATGTCATTACATTTCAATGTATCCCTTTTTTTCGTTCTTTCCCATCTGTGTTTTTCGGATGTCACCGTTTCGAATGAGATGTAACTTAAACTGCAATCGCTTGCATACATTCCTCTTCAACCCAACACTTGCAGCGACATGTTTAGTAGGCCCGCGATGGCTCAGTGGCAACTCTGCAGCATTGACCGGAAGTCCTAGTGTTCGAGTTCTGATCGGGGCGGGTTTCGACAATAGCTACACGACAACAGCTGGACCGAATTCAACCGGAGGAGAAAAATCAAAGTGGTGGCTCTTCTGATGTGTAGTTTTCTGTAGTTTTTCCGATCTATAACAGGCGAATACAGGAGACGTTCCTTAATAAACGAACCAAGGATCGCGCGCGATCATTCCTTTCTTTGTTGCCTGTGTTCCCTTACACCCACAAGCGCTTCAGCACTAATATCAGGAGCTTAGAACCGGTTACGAACTGGGGCGTCGCTCGGCTGGCGAAGATACCTGGATGGGGAAACCTATACAAGACAACGTGAAGGTGGCCGTCGGATCTAATGTTCCAAGGGACGAGGAACTTTAATAACCAGCCTTGATATAACAGTCACTACTATTACGGAAATAATGACCATAGAAGCTGACGCGCCCGAAAAAACGAAATACTCATTTAATTGTACTTGCGATATAGAAAATATTGAGTGAATTATAATATATCATTAACACTATCTTAGCCATCATAGATTACAAAATGTATTCTTCACATATTTTCACTTCTGCGGTTATCTAATAACGGACCAGGTAGTTGTGCCTTAATTAGCAACTGGTTCCGGTTGACACTGATATTATATCATAACAGTGACAAACATATGGAATTGCACAGACTTTCTTGTACTAGTTAGTTTTCTA